>VWZP01004922.1:163954-199363 GCA_013396995.1 Dicaeum eximium | reverse complement strand
AAAGACTTTCAGCTTTTCAGGGAGACTGCCTTTAGAGGCAAAGGAAAGGAACAGGGCTGGTACACCTGAAAGAAAGCCTTCCTTTGAGCAAAAACTATCAATCTTCCAGAGCAAGAAATTAGGCAAGGCCACAGTCAGGAGAAGGGCCTAGCTGATAGAACTGGAGAAAGAAGCCAGTGCAAAGACAGTGGTGGCAAGGACAGGTGACTGGGGAAGAACATAGAGGTGAAGTCTGTTTATGTAGGGATGGGGTGAAGAAGGCCAAGTTGAAACTGGAACTGAACCTGGAAAGGGACACAAAGAATTACAAGTTAACCAGAAAAGGAAGGTCAAAGAAGGTCTGTCTCCAATAAACAAAGCTTGAATAGTGTGCCCATGGTATTATCATGAGGTTTAACAAGACCAAGTGCAAGGTGCTGCATCTGGGTTGGGGCAATCCCCAGTATCAACAGTCTGGGGGATAAACTCAGCGAGCAGCCCTGCCACGAGGAGCTGCTGGGTGAGAGGCTGGACATGACCCAGACATTTGTACTCCCAGCCCAGAGAGCCAAACATGTCCTGGGCTGCATCCAGAGCAGCGTGGGCAGCAGGGGAGGGAGGGGATTCTGCCCCTCTGCTCTGCTCTGCTCTGCTCTGAGATCCCACCTGGAACCCTGCATCCAGCTCTGGGCTCCCAGCACAGGAAGGACATGGACCTGCTGGAGTGAGTCCAGAGGAGAGAGGCCAAGATGATTGGGGAGGGGAGCACTTCTCCTTGAGCAAAGGCAGAGAGAGTTAAGTTTGTTCAGCCTGGAAAAGAGATGTCTTAGGAGTAACCTAATTCTGGCCATGCAGTAAATAAATGAAAACCTACAGGCCAGATGGAGAAGGGCTTCCTTGCAAGAACATGCAGTGGCAAGACAAGGGGGAGTGGCTACAAACTAAAAGAAAGTAGTTTTAGATTCGATGTTAGGAAGAATTTCTTTACAGTGAGAATGGTGAGACACTGAAAGTGGATGCCCAAAGAAGCTGTTGTAGGCCTCATTCCTGAGAGGGTAGAAGGCCAGGCTGAATGGGCTCTGAGCAACCTGGTCTAGTTGAAGGTGTCTCTTTCCACATCAGGGAATTAGAGCTAGATGATCTTTAAGATCCTTTTCAGCCCAAACCATTCTATGAGATTGCTAATGACTTGCCATTGAAGATGTCTCAATGAAGTGTACTTCAAAGCACAGCTGTACTGTTTAAACTGATCAGATTATTAGACTAATACAGCAATATAAGGCTATATAATGTCACTGCTATTAATATCACAAGTGCTATGATACATCTGAGCAAACACACCTGAGAACTGCTAGGGGCTTTTGACTTGGAAAAAGCCAAAGAGGTAGGGTAGGACACCACAACTAATGGAGATATTTGTGTTTTTTCCTGATTATCTAATTTTAAAATCTGTACAAAGAGAAAAGAGCAGTCCCTTGAAAGGAGACACAGATGGGGAACTACAGGTCTCTCAGTCTGACTTTGGTGCCAGGGAAGGCTATGGAAAAGGACACCTTGCGTGCCATCATTGGCACATGCAGGATAACCAAGGGAACAGGCCCAGTCAGCATGGGTTTAGGAAAGGAAGGTCCTGCTTGACAAAGCTGATCTCCTTTCAGGTGACCTGCCTAGTGAATGAGGAAAGCAACTGAGGCAGCTGGGGAGAGAAGGAGGCCCAAGGGTGACCTTATCGCTCTCTGCAACACCTGAAAGGAGGTTCTCCCAGGCAACTGGTGACAGAACAAGAGGAAATGGCCTCAAGCTGCCCCACGGGAATTTCAGGTTGGACATCAAGAAGAATTTCTTCACAGAAAGCGTGGAATGGGCTGCCCAGGGAAGGAGTGGAGTCACCATCCCTGAAAGTTCAAGAAATGAGTGGGCATGCAACTTAGTGCTTTGGCCTGGTTGTCATGATGGTGATTGGTCAGATTGGACTTTGATGATCTTAGAGATATTTTCCAACTTTAATGATTCTATGATTCTGTGTAGACCTTCAACAGCATGCAGAGGATTGAGCCTGAGAAGGAGTTGCTCAGGCCACAAGCCAGGGACTGGATTGGTGGGAGCAAGCATCCTGCTCTTCTGAGGTTCAGGTTTGTGTGGGTACATGCTGTGGGTGTTTTTCAGGATAGAAATTTCTGTCTACATGTTCATTCCCACTCAAGTGGAAAAAAAGGAGGTCATATGTATTACTGCTTGTTCTGGTTGTGGCCTTCTGGCTCTGTACCTCCCAGTTCCATTCTTTCAAAAGTTAAGGATAGGAGAGAGTGGAGAAGAAAATCAAACCCAGCAAAAGGATGGCCCTGGGCTAGTATGTCAAGAAGCAGTACAAGCTCCTGAAAAAGAAGCGGGAGCCCAAACTTCACTGAACATAAGATCTAATCACTCTCTCTTAATTGCAATGTTCTTAGTGCATAGTGTTTGTAAACATACTTAGTGTATCCTATAATATTTGATAGTAAAGGCACACACAGAGTAACAGAGCGTGATGGGTGATGTGATGTCTCACTCTGTGTTGCATTAAACACGAGCATCCATTTGCCATCAGCATGGGGCTTCCCTGCCTGTCCCCTTCCCGAGGTGGTGGCAGCTCCGTGGTGTTAGCTGGTGGGTGGCACCTGCCCTGGCACGTGCCATCACGTCACCTGCTGGAACCAGCACCTGTGCACAAGTGAGGGACAGCCAGTGGTCTCATTTCTGCTGAAGCTGACAGCGCATTGTTCTAACAAAATTAGCTAATTACCATAAATAAATCACATTGCGTTCTTATTGGAAAGCTTATCAGACAGTACTGTTGTGGCCTTTCTGTTTGGGCCTGAGAACCTTATCTTCATAGACCATGTTTCTGAAGTATAATGTACATTTTTGGGTGGAAAGAAACTCATTCCAGGGTTTGAATGAGAATTAGATTCACAGGAGTAATACCAATATTGTGTTACTCTTGAATATGAAAAATTATTTTATTATTTCATGAATCATAGTACAGAGAGTAAAAAAAAAAATACACATACCAGTAAAAAAATCTCCATTACTCTACTTCAATATAAAATCTTTGAAAATAAAAAATATAGCTCCTGAAAGATGCCTGCAAATTTTCCATCATTAGACTAGAACGCTAATACTCCTGTGGAGGCAGGAGACTTAAATGAGAGTGCTATTTCAGAGAAAAGCATTAACATTATTGTTCATTAAGGATCTACACATTAATCAGTAAAACATTGCCCTATGTTGCAAAAATAATGCATCACAGGGTTCAAAAAATGCTTAATCTTATTAATGCTTTAATATTATATTTATGATAATAATTTTATTTTTTCTGGGATTTTTCTCTGTAGATAATACAAAAATAATGATAATCTATACATGATTCATAAAAAGAACAAAAAGCTGTTTCAAGAGGTTCACTTTCTACTTACTACTGATATGTTGGCCAAATGTTCTGCCTGTGCCAATGGGCACATTAAGAAGTAGGGAACAGTGTAATATAATGCTACAAATATAGCTCGTTGCTTTCTGATTATGGTATCCGTTACATTTAATTTTTTAGAAATAATGGGATGAGTATTAATTCACACAGAAGTGTCCTGTTCTCTAGGATTTGTTTCCTAGTTATCTGTAGACTGCAGCCTTTTACCAAACAATATTCTTTATGTAATAGAAGTGACGCAGTAAAGGGAATTGTCCTCTTCATCATAAAATATGCAGTGTCTTCCAATTAAACAACTTGCAATTTATAGAAGCCAGATGCTCAGTCTCTATAAATCAGACTAACTTTACTTAAAATGGAGATACAATAGTTTATTTTCACTCAGGAATTTGCTAGCCACATATCTAAATAACCCATAAGGTCTTGATTACGGAAATATTGCCATTTAAAGAATATAGCAGAATTAATTTAACAGTTTTGTTCTCCACATTCAAATAAAAATAGAGGTAGACAGGGTCACTAGAGCATTTCTGTTGCATATTTGAAGCTTATAAAATCTTTACCAAAGCATCATGCAAGAAATATCTTAGTAGAGCTATGTTCTGGTATTCCTCTAAATCTTTGCAATCTTGAAGGTGATTAATAGGCAGCTGGGTCATGAATAACCCTGTTTGTCTACTCTGTGCATAATAATCTTGTTCATGCAATTATTACACCTGATACAAAGCAATTTCAATGGGTTGTCCTTATGGTGAAGAATTGATGTACCTGTTGGCAGAGTAAATCCAAGGACAAGGAAAAATTATGTTGTGTATTTGGACAAAATATTCAGAATGCTGAAGCAAGATAAGGCCAAGAACAATCAAAAGCCTTGTTTTTGTTTTTGTTTTTGTTTTTTTTTTTCTGTCTTAAGAGAATAATGGGGTCAGCTCTGCTTTTTAAGCTTAAGTCCTGATGACAAAGAACAGATAAAACCCCAAGGTGCACAATGCTGTCTCACTGCAGCTGTCACTCTGGCCCTAAAATACTAAGGCTGCTATGAGAGAACATGGAAAATCTGAATCAAGGAAGATTTATTGTTAGTTGAAGAGGATCAGGTTGGAGGGCATTTAAACAAACTGGAGCAACACAAATCTGTGGGCTCTGTTGGGATGCACCCACAAGTGCTGAGGGAGGTGTCCCATGTCATTGTGTGGCATCTCTCCATTATAATTGAAAGATAATCGTGGTTGAGGGGGGTCTCTAAGGATGGGAAGAGAACAAGTGTCACTGAGTAGGGCAACAAGGAGAATCCAAACAACTATTACTGATGGAGCATCTTATTCTAGGGAAAAAAACATTTCCAAATATAATTAAGGACTAGATGGTAATTGGGAAGAGTCAGCATAGATTTCCAAAGGAGAACTCATGCTTGACTAGACTGATAGACCTTTACAATGACATGATTAACTTAGAGGATGACAGGAAAGCTGTAGATGCTGTTTATCTTCACTTTAGAAAGACATTTGTTTGAGTCCCACAAGATCCCCATAAACAAAGTATAGTTTAGATAAAGAACAGTGAGGTAGATCAAAAACTTCCAGTCACCAGGTTTGAAGGACTGTGATCAGGAGCAGCAAAGTCCAGCTGAAGACCAGTCAGTAGCAGTATGTGTCAGGAGCACCAAATATTGGAACCAATATTTTTAAGTAATGACCTACATGGGTAGGCCAGAGAGCACCATAAGAAACAGCCAGATATTTAATTTACCAACCCAAAATTTGGTAGTCTCCAGAGGTACCTTCTAAACTCAGTGATTACATGATTGTACCTTAAAGACATACTGCTATAGGAAAAAGCTCTCTAAAGTAAATAAAATAAAAATCTTACTAGCATCACTGTCATAAAAAAAAATTAGGTCTAAAAGGTCTTGAATAGCTACGAATCAGAATTGAAAAAGGAGAATTTAGGGCAACATGAGAGAAATTCCAGATTACCTCTCTCATGAAGGAATTAGAATGATAACAACATGGATACAAAAAGTAAACTTCATATGGATGTTACCTTTTAAATCAAGTCAATAGCACAATTACTACTGGCAGAAGCCAGGGCCACTAATAAAACCACAGAAATTCTTTTCTCTTGAAAACTTGTAGTAACACTATAGCAGTTCCACTTCTTAAATACTATGGTTTGCAGATGTTATTTTTCTCACAGCTTTGTATTTTTCCATCTGTGCACCATTAGTGCTCAAAAGAGCAAGTAGTACTAATTCTGATGGTTTGTCTGGAGCAAGATATATCTTAGGAAATTCCTCACTCTATTACTGTTACTCTTTACTCAGACCATGTTTCTTGAATACACTAATCTTACCTGACTGGAGACAAGTCAACCAATTGGTAGTCACATTTTCTATGCAGTTACTCCTATATTGACCCCTTCACTTTAAGAAGTGACAAACTACACCTGAAAAGGAGTTTCTCTATTCATATGTAGAGACTCCAGGGTGAGGAAAAAAAGTTATGATGCAAGATTATTTTAGATAAAGATAAATACCTATAATTTCAGAACAAGAAATGATATGATATTTCAGAATCTTGCTATTCATTTTTATATCTGAAAACAAACATTCTTATCAGATCTTCCTTTTGCAGTGTAAAATCTCACCAGAAATGCCTGCAATTTTCATGCATATGAGTCCATCTTTAAATTGTATTATAAGTTAGCAAATGGGTGAGTGTTTTGGAGGTCAGCAAGCAATCAGATTTACAATGTTAATTAAAAATCTAACATGTTGCCATGAAAACAATCTTGTATGATTATCAACCAGAGGCTTGTGAAAGATGTACACAGCTGAATCTGGTATTTTCTTTTAATATGCTCTGAACTGTAGAACCTGTTCTACATGGCAATATTAGATGGAAGGAGTTTAATTAAATCTAATGATCTGCCCAAAAGTCAATGTGTGTGGAAATGGAACTAATGAAATTCCTAGTACATTTTCTCTGATTATAATCAATTAATACATAGAAGCAAATATTAGAAATAATTAATCTGAGAGCAAGAATATTATGTATAGAAAACATTTACCTATTTCTGGCATTGATTAATTTCTCATTTGACTTCAAATTGCAAAGAAAATTTAAAAATCTGTAACTTACAAGACAAATTGTGATGTGCCATTTTTGTTTTGTTTCTAGCTATAATGTTTGTTTCCCATAAGAATGCAGTATTTTAAAACATAGTGGCTTTTCTGGTGGCCTAAGCAGTAACTCTGGTAAACATGATATGGGTTTACATACACTCTTATTATTTACAGATTTGTAAGGGTATTTGTATCTGCTTTATAAGTGAGAAAATGAGATTTTTTTTTTGTCTTCCTCCCTCTTCTCTCATCCGTCAAGCCCTGCTGCAGCTATCCTGTATAGAGAAATTAACAATTGCAGAATAAACTGGTAGGGTGTAATGATGGCTTGGATGTTTTCTCTGCAGAGTGCTCCTTAAGCAGATAGGAACACATTTTGCTTCCATGGTGGTTTTTCTGCGCTTCCACTGTCTGCACTTTTTCCTAGAACATCTCATGTTTTGGGAGGCCCCTCAATAAAATCACATTGTACAAAAAGGCACTCAGCAGCATCCCAGTATGAAAGCTAGACTTTTCATGCTTCTAAGTAGGATGTTTTCTTTTTTCAAACTTATTATTTATCAAGAGAAAAAGAAACAATCTCAAGAACGTTACATGATGACTGACATCTCAGACTATACCACAGGTCTAATTTGGATATGTTAGGAAAGCAAATGAACTCTTATAAAAAGGCAGTTTTCCCTAAAGCAATAGTTTACTTTGCTTTCCTTTACTCCATACACCTAAGTCTCACTTCTTCTTCTTATTTCTTTGTTCTTTTCTTTTACTTGTTGATTTCAGTTCACAGAATAAAATGATGTCCTAAATTTTTCCTTTTAGCTCCTTCTGTTAGTTTGAAATCTGCCAGTGTAAAGCAGGTAACAAATCATTTAGGGTATGATTTACCATCTGTGCATTTTTCCTGTTTCATTAAACAGATCCAGTTTGACTAATGCTTCCTCAACTGTGATTCTTATCATTTTTGAAAGATCAGAATTTTGAAAATTTTGATGTGCTAAAAACTTATAAAACTTATAAAACTTATAAAGAGTGTTAAGATCCAGCTAGTGAGAGATACCTCTGATGGAATTAGGATGCAAATAAGATCATATGCTGAAGTCAGAAATACAGATTTACAGATTTTATTAAACTGTGAATGTGATGTGGAGAAACAGAAAGAAGTAGAAAAGAGAGGAGAAGAGAGAGAGAGAGAGAGAGAGAGAGAGAGAGAGAGAGTCACTACCAATGGAATCAGTGATGTCTGGTTGGTTTTTCTTTACCCTGCGCTTCTCATCTATAGGGGTCTATAGGTTGTTCAAAATTGTTCATTATTTATACATCTTAGTGAACAAAAGAATTAACGCTCATTGGC
The DNA here is from genome assembly GCA_013396995.1 of Dicaeum eximium. Lineage (NCBI taxonomy): Eukaryota > Metazoa > Chordata > Aves > Passeriformes > Dicaeidae > Dicaeum > Dicaeum eximium. The sequence continues at coordinate 191,443 of VWZP01004922.1, read as the reverse complement.
TACACAGTTGTAGTATTATATTGGTAAAATGACTCCCTTGTTTCTTATGTTAATTAGTCCTAAGCTCAGTCTTTTTTTCTTGGGTTAGTGGACTGCAACCACCCCCTGCCAGAATTTCCCAGTCAGAGCTGATTTCAACACAATTTTTGAACTGTTTTCCTTGTGGCCTGTAAGTTCTGTATTCTTTGTGTCTATTATCAGTGATACATTCTTCTCCCCCAGCTTTGCTCCTCTTAGGTCTGAGATAACACCTGGACAATAATACCACTTCTATCTTTTCTCAATTCTCATCACTGTGGCTTAACTTGCAGTCCAAGTTCCAGGTACCCATGGAGGTATATTCAGGGGGGGTCTGGTGGTCATTGGTGGTCACAGATGTTATTTCTACCCTCACTTGGGGTGATCTTTGTTTGATCAGCTGCCTATGAGCAGCTTCTTCTTCACACAGTTTGTCACAGTGGCAATTTTTGTCTGGATGCCTTACCAAGGATCTATTAGCCAGGTCTCACCTCTGATAGGCTCGGAGTTAGCACCATCCTTTCACTTCCTTCTGTGCTTATTTCTTGGCAAATTCCTTCTGTGGCTTTAACAGTGTTTGAGACATGCAACTGTGCTATTTAAGTCCTTACAATGACCTATTAAAGTCATAAGAATCCAAATGGATTTTTTAAAGTAATTTTGTGTGTTTGGGGAAGAGTTAATCCAAAAGATTTTATCTGAAGAAGTTGAAAGGTAGGATTAATTTAACCTGATTAAAATGAGTGACTCCTTTCCTGGTTATCAACTGCCTGCCCTAAGCAGTCCCCTATCTTTCTGCAGTTAAAGGATTTTTCAAGACACCACAGAGGCTCAAAAATTGTAGGCTCACTCTTTGTGAAGGATGCCTTTCTGTAGTGGAATAGTTTATGATCTAAAGTGGTAACCATTTCTGAAAAGAAAATTATGAGGTTTTTAAAGATAAAATCCAAGAGCTTCAGAAAGAAATACTCCTGAGAAGGAACCAGAACAGGTAGTTTTTTTCTGACACAAAATCTTGAATAAAGTCATTTTCATCACAAGACAAGGCAAGCTATGTTGACCTAGCTAAAAGATGACACTCTATTTGTTATGTTTTGTATTCTAAAAACTAAAAGAATTTGACGGTAATTTTTGGTATATCTTTACCATTAGTTAACAATAATTGACTTCCTTGTGGTACAATTCTATTCTTCTTATGTATAGCTATAAATAAATACCAATAAAATTGTGATTTTTTTTTTGCTACATAAACATGTTGGACAATATGCTTTTCCAGAAACTTAGGAGATTTTTTTGAGCTTTTTGTAATTCTGTCTCTTTGATGTTAGAGAAATAATTTATAATAGTCACAAACAGTTATTAGCTCATCAGAGATGGCTGAGAGCCCTTGTGCAGCAAATGAAGAAAATTACCTAACGCATAAATTGACTGACTTCCAGGAGGTTATTATTTACATAGAATAAGTGTTCAGTAGCCTTGAGACTAGTCATTTTTGCTTCATGTTTGACTGAACTGAAAAAGAAGATCATTTATGTAAGTGTAGAGCTCAATGTTGAACATTCTGTGGAGGTAATGAGATCTTCTGGAAAGATTGTCATTTAGTGTATGGCTCTTGCTACAAAGGAACTTCTTGCCATAGAAGAATCAGAAGCTGTTAGTTATACTGCATCAAATAGGTTAACTAATGATGAAAAGAAAGAAAAAAGGGGCTGAAAGAGCACTGCTTGCCTTCTTTTGAAAGAAAAACCTGGAAAAGTAAACAATTTGTCCAATATATTTATACACAGGAATGAAAAGAAAGTCATTAAGCATAATTGATAATTTTCAACAGATTAGCAGTTTTTGCTTTGGGAGTAATGGACAGATCACTTTTAGTGATGTATCTTTAGATGATGAAAGATAATTTGAGTAAAAATTCATGGTTTGCTTGTTAAAAATTTCAGAGTTACAAACACACTCCTCCAATTTATATTCTTCCTTTAAGAGTAGATTGAAAAGATGGGGAGATGGATGGAAAAGGCCCTTCAACTTGAGATAATTTCCTCTTATCCTATCATGTTATGTGGGAGAAGATATCGACCCCCCCACCTTGTGAACCTCCTTTCAGGTAGCTGTAGAGCATGATGAGGCTCCTTTTCTCTGGGCTTAACAACCCCAGTTTCCTCAGTTTCTCCTCGCAAGGCTTGTGCTCCAGGGCCTTTTCCAGCTGTGCCACCCTTTTGATCACCTTCTTTGGATGTATAATACACTCTCAAAATGAGACTGCTGTACAAAGTGTCTTCCAGCTAACACACCAAGTTGATTTTTACACTGTGAAATGCCACATTTTTTTGTTGCCATTCTTTTTCTTTCTTCCTTTCCCAGCCTCTAAAACCCTTAAAGACCATCCAGCCAATTCCTTATCCATTAAGTAGTCAACCCTTCAAATCCATGTTTCTGCAGTTTGAAGATAAGGGTGTCTTGTGGGACCGTGCCAGAAGCCTGACAGAAGTCTAGGTATGATGTAGATAACATCAGCTGGTCTCTACTTGTTGACTGTTGCAGTCACTCCATCACAGAAGGCCACAAGGCTGGTCAGGCATGATTTGCCCTTTGCAAAGCCATGATAGCTGTCTTGTATCACTCCCTTGACTTGTCTGTGCCTTAACATAGTTTCCATGAGAATCTGCTCCATGATCTTCTCAAGATATAGAGGTGAGGTTCATTGGCCTGTAGTTCCCCATGTATTACCTTGTCCCCTTTTTTTAAAAGAGGAGTGATGTTTCCCTTTTTCAATCCACCAGGGATTTTTCCTGACCTCCATAACTTTTCAAATGTGATGGAGAGTCTCTTACCTTGATCCCAGCCAGGCAGCAGGCCTTCCTATAGGTTGTGTTGAGTCAGCACAGGGCTCTCTATTCCCCTCAGAAAGGAATGACTGATGACAACTACTCTTATTTCTTCCCTTAACTGAGGTGGTTGTGACTGTGGGGTGGCAGACTGACTCACTCTAGGCAATTCCTCTAGCCTAGGTGTACCTTTGTACACATTATCTCGTGCCTGGTCCTCAAGTTCTAAAGCCTCTTACGTATTGTATAAAGTCAACAGGAGAGGATTTGTCCATGGCCACAAGCACAAAAATTATTTCTATTCCCTCTGCCTCCCTCTCACCCCCCTCCAAGAGAATCTCCTTCTGCCTATTGGTGAATATTATAGAACACTATATATATTGTAGAGTTGTATATTGTATATGTATATATTGTGTAGTCTATGTAATATACGCATATTTATATTTAAAAGTCTGTGTATATAAAATCCCAATGAAAAAACACGTTTTGCCTTCAGAATTGTTATCTGAGTGTAGTTCTCCTTTTCATTCCTCTGGTAGAGGGATGAGTTGTGTTGTCCTGCTGTTTTTCAAACTGAAGAGCATTTAATACAATCATACTTCCTCTGCTTTGTTAAGACATCCCATAATTGACTATTGGTGTTAAATTAACTTTGCTGGAAGCTTTTTTGAAACTAGTACAGTTTGGGAGCTGCCACTTCTGCAGTCAATCCCCAGATGAATCCTGGGGACAGAAGAAATCCATGTGTGGGAGAAAATGAGAAGATGCACAGATCTTCCCAATACAGAGAGAGAGTTGAAGCTCTTGGAGAGATGCAAGGGTTACTTTGGGTCACAGCACAGAACATACCTCTCCCATTCCACCACGGACATGACTCTGGGGAAATTGCTAATATTTTATCTACCCAATTCTGGAGAATTGTGTCTATCCCCAGTAGCTGTAGACTTTTACTGTGTGCTGTGACAACTTAATATCTGTGAATTTTATTCCCTCTCTATCTCAAGCTTCTTTGAGGGATCAGAAAGTTTTACAGCCATAAAAACAGTAACTGAAAAGTGCTACCACAGAAACAGAAAAATAGTCATTTTTTAGTATGATGTCACAGTAGAATAAAAACCCACTATATACGTGGGTTATATATTGTCCATTTATCTTTAGCAGGGAAAGTCTAAATAAATAAATTCATTACATTGATATTATCACTCTCAATCATAATATTGGAGACTTCAGTAACAGAAAAATAACATTTTTCCCAGGAGAAGGTTAGATGTTTCAGAGTCTTACAGTAGAAAGATTTTTCTTTCTGCCTACACTACAAAAACTTAACATCTTTAATTCTGGCCAGACTTCAAAGTAACTCAGGAAAAGAATTTACACAACCTCAAGTAAATAAGTAACAGTTATATTTTCCATGTAGTTCTGCAATATTTCTAATATTACAATTTTTGATTTTTTAATTGATGGCATAGTGCCTTGCACAATAACTATTAAATTCTTCCCAGCAAGGCAAAGCCAAATGTTCACAGATGTATAATTAATCCACTTCATGCTTTCATAGCCACAGAGATGAAACTCAAAGCCACACACCCAGTTCTGGGCTCCTCAGGACAATAAAGACATTGAGGTGATGGAGTGAGTCCAGAGAAGAGCAACAAAGCTGGGGAAACCTCTAGAGGGCAAGTCCTACAAGAAGCAGCTGACGGAAGTGGGATTGCTTAGCCTGGAGAAAAGGAGGCTCAGGGGTGACCTCACCCTGTCTGCAACTCTCTGAAAGGGGCTGTAGCCAGGTGGGGACTGGCCTCTTCTCCCAGGCAACCAGTGACAGGACAAGAGGACGTGGCCTCAGGCTGAACCAGGGATATTCCAGGTATTGTCCAGGACACAGAAGGGGCTGTCAAGCACTGGAACTGGCTGCCCTGGGAGGGGGAGGAGTCAACAGACCTGGAGGTGCTCAAGAAAGGACAGGATGTGGCACTTAGTGCTATGGGCTAGTTGCCACGGTGGTGATCAGTCAAAGGTTACATTCATTGATGGAGGTCTTTTCCAACTGAAATGATTTTATGATTCTGTGAAATAAGATTTTTCAGGCAAAGGAAACTGTATGGAATCAAATAAAATTGAATGCCAAATGTATTTACCAGAAAGAAGCAACATTTTAGTAAAATTTAGAGATGAGTATTTAAGGGTGAGTCTTCAGTTATGATTACGATAAAATTAATTCTAACAGAGGCATCCTGTAAAGGCTGGAATGCATGTTTTCAGCATTTCTTTTATTAGTTGCCTCTGATGTTGCTATCTTGCTTCAAGAAGCAAGAAAACAATATCTTGGGAAACAAGATGTTTAGAAGTGTGTCTGGTAGCCTAATACTTTTTTCTGGTTTTCTATTATATTAAAAAGTAAACATAACTACAAGTTCTTGCACAGATCTACCCTCTATACCCTGTGTAAGGAAAGACACACATTCTGCCTTCAGATTTACTTACAAGGCATTGTATTCAATCCCATTCTGTCTTTCAGCATAATGCAGATTTGCTCTTTTACAAGGAAATGAGGTGGAGAATGAAAGGAAAAGCTTTGCTGAAGGGTTTTTTTTCCTTGTGTATGAAGTATGTTGAGGAACCCTGGGGTGATACATTTTTTCTTCACCTCCCAATGAGATAAACTACTTTAACTCATACAAAGAAAAAGGAGTAAATACAGTTCTTTCTACAAAGGTATTTCCTACTCAAATCAATCAAGCAAACTAATAAAAAAAGAAACCAACCAAACAACGGAAAAACAAATGAAAAACAAAAAGGGAAAAAGTTACTACTTGGTCTCACTTTGAAATTTCACTATCTAAACCCTGGTGACCATGTTAATCTGTATGTGAGCCTACTTTGGCAGGCACTGGGTCTATTCTGAAAACTCTGTGATACAAACTACCTCAAAGCTTCATGACACAACAACTAGTGGAAATTTATTTAGAGATGTTGTCTTGCACTTGATTTTCAATAATTTGGTTTGGAAACAAAAATGTCTCTGTTTTGAACTAAATGATCTAAAAATGTTACTAGAAGGCTGAAGGTCAAAGTAGAAATGTTCAGAAATCACTCAAGTTGCTAAGGGACTATTTAAGAGTACCAGAGGCACAGATGGTCTGTACACCAGCTGGGGAAGAGAGAAAAGTAAACTGTCATGAAGAATTAAATGGACCTAAACCAGTTTCTCTTTAAAAAGGTGAGCTCTGGCCATGCCAAGTGTAATGAAGATATGGCATCCTGTAAATAAAATGCTTACCAAGTAATCAGATGGGATATACAGTTACTTAGAAATTCTGATACATGTTGTAATTATGATTTGATAGATTACTGCAGCCTTCCTATAGTACTGAGAGCATAAAAAAGAAATCAAACAAAATAATGAATAATCTTCTAAGGTACACTTGCTCTATCCTGCTTTAAGGACATAATATAGTAGCCCACCATGGGTTCCCTTACCTTGCCCTGAAGCTTAAAATCACATCCTTCAAAAATGTTTTCCTTGCATAATCATTCGGATTAGTCCTTCAATAGATATAATTCAAATAAATTTTCCTTCAACTTGCAGTCATAATTACTCTCTATAACTGGAAACTATTCTCTTAGCATTCTGTGTTACTATTCACAGACAATTTAAATTTCAAAAGAACCTGAAGCCATTGGACTTTCATACCCCACTGTTACAGATTTATTGTACTAATGTACTTTTCTCAGCAGGTTACTACCACAGAATTACTGTATTTAGATGCTTGATATATTCTATAAATCATAATTTTTAATTAAAATGGTGGCTACTTGGAATATTTTTACATTATATGAAATTAAAAATCTAAGTACTCTACAGCCTGATAATGACTAATCAAGTGACTTTCAAACTGAGTGTATCATCTGAGACTGCTCCAAATATTTCCTCTCAAAAACACCCTTCAGGCTGTGTACATTACTGGTGTAATTCTTAGGATTTGGAAATCTGTGCCTGTTTAAACTACATGGATGTACAAAGGGTCTACATTAGTATTTTGCTTTCTAAATTATTCAAAGTTGAACTTAGAAACTGAGATATGTAAGCACCAAGAGTTTACAAGCAGGTTTTTTGTTAGGGCTTTTTTTGTTTGATTGGTTTGTTGGTTTGGTTTAATAGGGAGTTGTTGGTTTGTGCTTTAATTGTGGGGGCTCTTTTCTGCGGTGGAGTTTTCTCATGATACAAAACCTAATGTCCAAAAAATTGACATGGAAGTGCTAAGATTTATCTGTTATGCCCACACTGATATCAGGCTCTATCATTTTGGTATGACTGTTTTGGTGAGTAGCCAAGCTACGTATTTACAGTTTTTAAACCCATGTTTAAAGTTAGACAAAGAGTCTGGTATATGGAAGGAAAAGCAAGCCTATAGCTTGCTTAATAAGGACATGATTATGTCATAATTCAAGCAAAGGTACACTGAATGATTTTATATATATAATGCATTTATATAGATTATAAATATTTGCACTTGTTCATGTTATATATTTTTGAATGTTTATGCACAAAGACTAAAGCAAAGTTTGTAATCAGGCATCATAAGTCTAGAAGTAATTATTATTTTAATGTAATTGGTAGATGCTGAATGTGCACAAGTGCTTTTCTAACATCCAATTACCTTATGCAGCTTCCTGTCTTCTTTCCATCAAGTCACTTATAGCTCAAACATCTAGATGTTTTATCCTGTCTGTTGTCTACTGTAACTGACAGTAGTTGTTTCTTAAATGTGATGTAATTTCCCTCCCCCCACACACTTCTTTCACTGTAAATTGACAAAGAAACTCTCTGAACAAAATGAACAAAGAACAAAAATGGTGTAGGCCTTCATGTGTAATGTTTATAGGACAACAAAATCATGATTCCTTATCCTTCCTTCTTCTCTCCCCTACTGTGTCTTTGCTATGAGAATTGCTTTATGCTTCATATGAGAAGATGTAAAAAGTAGAAACACTGGTATACATTGCAACAGGCTAGCTTCCTGGTGTTTTAATCCTTTTCTTTCCTACCATTGATCTGTGGGACGTTATGGTAGGATTTGGAGTTGCTTTTGCCTAATGTTGACTTGTAAGTTTATCTTTGCCATAAGAAATTTCACTGCAAATATCTGGGACTTGCTAGCCAACTTATGAGACAGATGAGAGCTTTTTATGAAAGTTTCTGCACTGGTGGATCTGTTTTCTTTGTAGAAGTTGTAAGCTAATTTTTATAAAAGGGTATGGCAAGGACACTGGCCTGTTACACATGTCTGAGGAGAGGCTTTGCTACATTTTCTCAGAGCTGTAAAGTTCGGATAACATACACGTGCATCAAACCTATATACACATTATTTTTACTCATTTTGAAATGGTAAAAGGTGAGTATTGAAATGGAGCTGGATATTGGTGAGTTTATGTATATTACAAATAAATTCTGGTGGCTTCATCTGTGGTAGTAAATACTTAAATCAAATGTCAAATGTAAAATATTAAAGGAAACCTGTATATCTTAAACTCTTTAGTAATGCAATTTACAATATAAATTATATGCCTATAAATTAAAATAGTCTTATTTGGAGAGTGCAAATCATGCAGCGCTGATACATAACAAATCTGGTGAAGGATCTGGAGCATGTCTTATGAGAATTGGCTGAAAGAGCTGGGGGTGTTTAGCTTGGGAAAATGAGGCTGCAAGAACATCTTATTCCTCTCCAGTTACCTGAAAGGAGTTTGTAGCAAGGTGGATATTGGTCCTTTCTCCCATGTAACAAATTTAAGGACAAGTGGAAGTGGCCTCAAGTTTCATCTGGTGAAGTTTAGTTTGCATATTAAGAAAAATTTCTTCACTGAAAGGTTGGTCAGGAATTGTAACAGGCTGACCAAGGAAGTAGTTTTAAATATCTAGATCTATTTAAAAAATAAAAACAACATGTAGATGGGGAACATAGTTATACTTGAGACACTTGGGTTAATGGTTAGACATTCAAGGTCTTTCCAACATAAATAATTCTATGAATAATAGCATTTTGGCCCTTGGAGGTAAAAAAAATAGGTGAACTGCCACAATGACACAGGAATAGTTGAATTATTACAATACGTTCTGCCCGTTAAATAGCATTATATAACATGAAGTGAACACTGGAATGAAAGCCACATTTGTGTGTCTTTTGTCCTGCACAGAATGGAAAAAATAGTACGGAAGCAGACAGCATGCAGTCAGGCAGGTGGGAGTTGGGAACAGGAGAAATGAAGAAAATACGATATTAGAGTGAGTTAGTGGGAGCACATATTTCCCTGAAGCAGCCTAATATATAGCTTTTATAAAAAAAAAAAAAAGGTTGCTGTTTCCACCCCTGCATTTATCTTAATTATATTAAATACCACTTTAAACTCTTGTTTATAGGAATATTAATTTGATTGCAGTCTCTAATTTTGAAATATCTGCTATTATATTGCAGATGCTGTAATGATTTTCTGCATACCTTTTTCAATCTCTTGTTTGAAGAGGCCTTGTTTAGTACAGCTTATGACAAGCTATTAAAATTCCTGTGGCACTTCAGTTTAGGCTGTGATCATAGGCAAAGATGCTGTGCTTGGGGTGCTAGATTGCATAAAAAACGTGCTTGGAGGCCATAATAGTGGGTCATTGGGATGTGTTTACAACAGCATATGAGGCCTTTTTACCTTGGTCTTCCATCCAGTTTTTTTCATACCGTTTATTACATGGTTCACTGCAAGATATTTCTGATGCTAGTCTTCCTGAGGATGTACTGAGAAGACAAGATATGCTTAAATTGTTCAAACTACCTGATGTGACAGAAAATGAAGCGTTCTGGGGTGCTTCCTTTCTATACTCTCCTCTGCAGTACTAGATGGGAAAGGACGTTTTTCCAATGTCCTGTGTGACTGTATTAGCCAGGCTTGAAATTGCTGTGACTGATATAACAGAGCAAAAGATAACTCATCTGTAGGCTATTGGTAGCTGGGCACTTGATGGAACATGAGCTGTTCATGGAAAACTGATTTCTACAGTTTTGGATAGCAAGAAATTGGTGTCCTTTCTTGTTAAAAGTGTGGGAAGCTTGCTCAAGTTACATGATACCAAGTAGTAAGACTGATCACTTACATGCTTGCTGCTTGAAAAATTATACTCAAAAGAATGCATTTCTCATCAAGCATTCCACCATCATCTTACAAAGTGAGAAATGGACTTGATAATCTTCATGTAAAGCCAGCCAAAGAATAAAAAAAATCCCAGTGTCTCAAACAAACCAGAAATTTTTATCTACCAGGTTTGTTCAAGGACTGACATGTAGATTTTGAGAAGCCTGTTGCTGTTTTCTGAAAATCAATTTTTTTCTGTTCCCCTAACTTTCAATTTTTTCAGGTATCAGTCAGGGAACAGAACACACTGAATGAAACTAAAAAAAAAAAAAGAAAAAGAAACTATGTTCTTTCTTTTCCTCTGGGATTTGAATTTGGATTTTCCCTACTTTTGCTGTGCACATAAACTGACCTCTATCTTATTCAGGTCAATGTCACAAAATGACATTTCCTACACTTATGACTTTGATTTCTGTAAAAAGCTCTCTGTAGGGTATGTATATGTATTTGTCACTAATGCTATTCGATATTTTTGATGCTTATGTTATTATTGTTTGAGTTTTCTGGTTCTATCTGTGGGATCATAAAGTTTTCTTTTATGAACTAGACAAATATTTTCTGCCAAATATTTCATTTTTATTTAACAACATTGATGTTGAAACAGTGTAAAAATTGTAATATAATTTTTATTTTTGTCATAAAGACAAGGAAGTCATGTAAATGTGATTATTTTAGGTCACATAGCCAGCCAATGGCAATAGTTCAGAATAGCAGTCAGCTGTCAGAGCATTATTTGGTTTTTTATTGGATAAATGTGTTAGGTAGTGCTTAGAAACTTTATTTGTATTTTCATTTTGAGATGTCCATTCTATCCTTTGAGTCAACGTCATGTCTTAGGGCCTGAAACAAGGTAAATACATTTCAATTTCAAGAATCTTTTCAGTTTCTCCAATATATTTGCAGGAACTCAATAATGAAATTAAGCACAAGAAAAGTAAACTAGAATTGGAGGACTGGAAATAGAGTAGCTTAAAGCCCAAGGATTACAAATTTTAGGTCAACATGTGTGGGTTTCTGTCTCCATAACTGTTAATGCCTTGAAATTTTAGTCAATTTCCTTTCAGATTAAATGTTTGAATGCAGATTACTTTTGCTCAGTCAAGAAGATGGGGAATACAACAGAGTGAAGAGAAGTGCTGTAATTTTCTGATTATACCTGTTTTCATTTAAAATTTAAAAAAAAAAAAAATTCCAGAAACAATGCCTGGTCTTTGGAAGTCTGCTGTGGCCTAGACATGAAATAATAATTACAAACACAAAATGAAATTCTTCCTTTATTCTCTGTGCAGAATCACAGCCATAATTGCAGAGTCTTGGCTAGAATAAATTCCTCCAAACAAATATAATCCCCCAATATGATGTGTACTCCATATTGTATAGTCACAGGCTCAAATTTCCATTTTTTTCCTTCTGGAATGCATTTACTCATTAGTTTATATATTATCTCAGCAGTAACTGAAATATGTAATAATATTCCACTCCCTACATCTTTTTCAGTCAGCTACCATTTCTAAATCATTACCTTTGGGATTGAAACATTCTTCTTGCATGTATAAAGCTGCATTTCTTAGACTTCTCATAAAAACTTGGATGAAAATATAATTTGGACTAGGAATAAAGAATAAATAATTGTTTTCATTTTAAATAAATACTAAAGACAATACTGAAAGGATGAGCTGCCCTTCAATCTACCTGTTCCTTAAAATTTATTGTGTTCTGACTTTCCTGTCTCTTGGAGTTTGTTTGATGTTGAGTGAACAGTCACCTTTCCACAGTCAATTTGGTTTTGTGGAAATATTGTTTCCCAGCTTAATAAGATAACTTGAAGCAGCGACCACAGACGGTGAGCTGTGCTGAACCAATTGACAATTTTTTCCCAAAAAATCTTCATAGTCTTCATAGACAATGGCCATTGATACATGATAGAAAGCTGATATGCCAGGTGGGTGTGTCACCATTCTGAGGAGCCAGGACAGGCTGGAGAAATAGGTTCATTGGAACAGTAAGAAGTTCAATAAAGAGAAATGCAAACTCATACCCCTGTGGAGGAGCACCCACAGGCACCAGAATATGCTGAGGGATTTTCAGCAGCACAGCCTAGTGGAAAAGGACCTGGGCATCCTGTGCATGAGGAAAAGATTAATAAAATCTGTTATTTATTGCATCACTAAAAGTGGCCAGCCATGGGCTGTTACTTCAGTATCTTCCATCATTTTTATTGAATGCACCATTTTCCTAATCCCGTACCTTTCGTTCCTGCTCCTGTTCGGTTGTACAGAATTTCTGATTTATAAGAAATTCACTATTTTCCCTCTAAGCCTTATCCATAATAGAACACAAGGCTGAAATAACAAAAGGGGAAAAATCCTATGTCTACATCATTCTTGTGTCTTCCCTTGACCTTTTCTAGCCAACAAGTGTCTGAGACCTAAATTGGTTGTTCATAAAAACTGTAGCATAGCAGAAACTTAGATAGTTTTATTAACTATCTAAGTATTATTTCTGGAAGAAACTATATTGTCATGAAAATTGCATTTTTTCCTCAAAATCTTAAAAAATTTTCACTGACAGCAAGTCATTCTGACCTTAATGTTGTCAGATATGAACATTTCAGTGTGTTGAATAGGCCTGGTAAAAGTCATTGCAAGGCCACACAATGAATAGAAAAAAAAATCAGAGTAGATTCCTATTTATGTTTATGTTATTAGAGAAACCTGAATTTCTTAACACCAAAAGGTCATTGAGCTTTGGAAGTGTTTGTGCAGGGAAGTGGCTGAATTACCATCCCTGGAGGTACTTAAAGGACACACACATGTGGCATGCAGGGACATTATTTAGTGGTAGACTTGGAAGTGTTAGGCTTACAGCTGACTCATGGATCCTAAAGGTCTTTTCCAAACTAATGATTCTTGTATTCTATAAAAATCTAATTTAGGGGCTGGATTTATAATTTTTAAAAAATATTTGTTCAAAATAACCAAGATGTGAAGCTGATGGATGAAATAGATAATTGATTATTGTATATTTTCTACTGAGATGTACATGAAGGCAAAATAACTGGCAAGAGCAAGGGTTTGAATGTCAAATATACGTAAAATATAGTGGTTGGAGTGACTATAGATTGGTGCATTCTTACAACATAGGTGGAAGTTACAAAATGTTCAGTAATATCTTTCAATGCCTGATAAAGCATTTTTTCTTTTTTTCTCCCCCAAATCTCAGAAGTTCAATGAAAAAGATGAATGGGGGAAGCTTGGAGACTGAAGTTAATAACAGATCATGTTCTTTTCTCAGAGATAAGGGACATGGCTTGCTGAAAAAATAGTAGTAAAGTTTGTTTCTGGGATAGCTGAGATTTCCTCGTGAATTAAAAAATGTAACATTGTTTGACTTGGGACAAAATAGCTTTGGAAAAACATGTTTTAGAGACTGCAAAGTTTAACTAAAAACTTGAAACAGTCATTCTCCCTTTATCTTCTCTGTTTTCTTTAATTATCAGGGGGAAAAATGCTAACCCAAACCCATTGTAGACTGTTCTACAAGGAATATGTTCTTTCTTTGAAGCCTGCAAATAAACAAGAATTTATGCTGTGCATTTGGATGCCAAAGTATAAAATAAAATCCTTTACAGCTGTGTATTCCCATACAACATGACTCTGATGGAAAATTTTCAATGAATTTCAGAAAATTGCATCAGGATTATGGAATTTTTTTAGAACTTGGTACCCATAACTCAGACATGAGGTCTGAAGTCCTGAATGACTCAAATCTTGCTGATGTCCTATTATCATTGATATAATAAGCAGACAACTATTTACTCTGTCACTACTCTATACAAGTATAAAAGTACTAGGCTGCTTTATTTTGTTGTTGTTGTTGTTGTTTTTGTTTGTTTGTTTTATTGTTGTAAGATGATGATGTCTCAGAAAAAATAGAGTAATTGTAATATGTTTGATTTCATTAAGGGATTCTTACAGAGGACAAGCATAGCTATCAATTTAGATAAATCAATTTAGATAAATAAAGCTTTAGAAAAATCTGATTAGCTCTGTTCTCAAACTGATATCATAAATCCTCTTTCACTTTTCCAATCAACATAGGAAGGAGGAAGGATGTTGCTTTGATTTCTTCTGTCTAAATCATCAGAACAAATAAATAAATATTCTCTTAGCTGTAATCTTCAGAGTAGCATTTTTGTCCCACAGAGGATTGTGTTAGTGAAATTGGTCAATAAATGCATCCTTTGTTTAGCTTGAAACTGTGCTATGCAAAGATAATAAGCAGTCAGCTGTTTGCTGCTGCAAGCAGCATGAGGGCAATGGTGAAGTCCTCTGTGATGCATATTCTCTACATAAGATATATGAACTCATTATTTTATTATATCATACAGATCACATGATGCTTAATTGCAATAGGATCATCTGAGGAGTGTAATGTGAAATTTCAGCATCAGCAAATACAAGCAAATTTATGATGTAATTAAAAGCTTTCTTCTTCCTCCCTTAGGAATAGCAGCAATAATAATATTCATATATTAATAATATTAATAATAACAATAACAACTCAGCTTAGGAAAATGCTCAGTGTAGTAGGATGACCTCTCTGTATAAGTGCAGCAGCTCTAGATACTTATGAATGGAACAGAGGAAATGCTGGTGATATTCATTCACTTCAGGATGCTAGCCAGCTCATTTTTAAACTTGAGATATCTCAAACACAATCAAAAATAGGAATTGCTTGCTCTTTGGTAAGGAAGTGTATTGCCAGGATGTGAAGTGATGTGAATATTCCTTCAGAAACAAATTTGTGATTGAAAGCTTCTGTCATAAGGCTTTGTTTTCACACTAGACTTTGTGAGTGAAGAAAGCTATTTTCAAAAAAGCTATTTACTATTCAGTAAGTCACTCAAAAGTAAAAAAAAAAGGTTTCCTCTAGACTGTAGCATTTTTTCAAAGAATTTTTTCATGACTCATAAAATTCGCTTATGTTTTGTTTGAAATGAAAGCAAAAACAAAATGGAAATCTTCAGTTCAAATGAAAAAAACATAATTTCCATTAAAAAATTCAAATCATTTCAATTCAAAGCACATTTCATGTCTTAGATGAAAGAAAAGTATGTTTCTTAACCTGTATACATGATGAAAATGGAGCATTGGGAAAAAAAAAAAACAAACCCCCAAAACATTACTGCATATAGAAGAACATTTTACCTTCCCTCCTCAAAAAAATCTGTTAGTTACCCTAGTAGAAAGCTTATTTCAAGAACAACAACAAAAAAATCCAATTACATTTGCAAAGTTACATAGAAAACAAAATGTAAGTTTTTTCTCTATTTTTGTTTTTGAACAGACAATGTGATATAAACATTCAAGATGAAAAAAATAGAAAGCAGAATGGAAAATACACTTTTAGAACCTCACTATTTAAACTCCAAGGAATAAATAAATAATTATTTAAAATAAATTAGCTTTAATAACACAGTATAGCGACATTTGACTTTTTGGCTTTTATGAACACTATTTTAGTGGAAAATCTCCCAAGATATATTGGATAAGCTGAAACTTCCACGTAAAACTTTCAAATACTTCATGTTGAGACATCATATTTTGAAAATTAAGTACATTTTTTGCTGAAGAGTGTTATTATGTTGTTGACATTCTTATCAGACATTGAAAGTAAAAGCTTAAATATTGTTTGCAGAGGCACATTCATCCTACTACAGCTGTGTTCATTCTTGCCTCTTTTATCTGAATAACTTGAAATATTCAATTCAGTAGAATAACCCTTTTATTTTTTTTTTCAATCATAATTTTCCATTATCCATGAGAATAGTACCATGGAGATGCAGTGAATCTCCTTTGCAGTTGTAAAGAAATGCACACGTTCCCCTAGATGGAATTTATTTTAAGATTTATTTCTTTTCAGCCTGGTAGAAATACTTAGCTCTGGGAAAGAGAAGCTCTTAGAGACGATTGCAGGAACACTGGCCCTTCCATAAATGCAATGACAGGAGTCTTCCTTTGTCAGCAGATTTTAAAAGCTGATGAAAGGAGGGGATTGTCCTGCTTTTCTCTGTTCTGGTGCAGCCTTACCTCGAGTCCTGTGTGCAGCTTTGGTCACCACAAGAGAGATATAAAGCTATTAAAAAGTATCCAATGGAGGGCTGTAAAGGGTTCTAGAAGGGGAGGCATATGACAAATGGTGGGATCACTTGTCTTGTTCAGCCTGGAAAAGAGGAGACTGAGAAGAAACTCATAGCAGACTACAACATCCTATGATTTCTACAAATCCTGTGAATTCTTAGGAATTCATTCTTTTTTTTTATTTAAGTAATGGTCAATATTACTGTCTTGTTTTAAAAATAATGATAAGCACAATGAACAGCAGCTCATTTGTCTTGGCCAAATCTATTCATAATTCAAATTAAATAATTCACAATTAAATAATACATATTAATAATGAATATTTAAAAGTCCTTGATTTCCACAGAACCATATAATGACTGAATATCGTAAGATGGAAGGCACCCCCAAAGATCATTGAAGTCCCACTCCTGGGCCTGCATAGGACACATCAAAAGTCACACCATGTCCCTGGGAGCTTTGTCCAAACACTTATTCAATTCTGGCAGGGTTGGTGCTGTGACCACTTCCCTGGGGAGCCTCTTCCAGTGCCCAGTCATCCTGTGGGGGAAGAAAATTTTCCTGATATCCAACCTAAACATCTCCTGACACAACTTCAGGGCATTCCCTTGGGTCCTGTCGCTGTCACCACAGAGAAGAGATCAGTGCCTGTCCCTCCCCTTCCCCTCACAAAGTTGTAGCTGGAGTGAGGTCTCTCCTCAGTTTCCTCCAGGCTGAACCGACCCAGTGACTTCACCTGCTCTTCATATGCCTTCTCCTTAAGGTCCTTCTCAACCAACCTCATTACTCTCCTTTGGACTCTCTCTGTTAGTTTTATATCCTTTTTATATTGTGAGGAATGAGGGAAAAATGACAAATGAGGGTAGATGCCAAATAGCAACATGGTAAAGGTAAACATTGCTCTGCTTGCTTCAATTCATTTTTCCTAAACAGCTGTCTTGGGAACCCTGTTCAAAAAAAGGCTTTGCTGAAAGGATTTCAATTATGTAAAAGATAACTTATTTTTATTTGGAGTAAGAATTGAAAGAATTAAACTTAAGAAAGCATTTGAGTAAGGCTGTATTTCAGTAAGAATTTGTTTACGTTTGCTAAAAGTCTTAATGGTACAGGCACCTGACACCAAAGAGTGTTCAGTGCCATTGAAAACCTACTGTTTTCAATGTTCTGTGAAATGACAATTCCTCATTCCCTGTTTAATTCAAATATTTCATTCCAAAGTTATATATTTTTAAAATTAGCTACAATATATAAGGAATAAGGACATGAATGTGACGTATTATATATATATATATTTCTGTAATTTTTTGATAGCAAGGTGCTGTGTCTTTTACTTAAGAGTGCACCTGTCTGATAATTGTGAAAGGTATTGCTGCTGTTTATAGGCATCCAATAGAGATTTATAGGCATGTTAGTTAAGCAGCATCAAAAGGAAGCAAGAGCTATCAAAGTTAGCTCCTTCTTGAAAGTCTGAATTACTGTTTTTTTTATTGCTTAGAAAATCACTTGATTCATAGAGCTTTGCTAATATAATTTGATAAGTTTTGCAAATGTAATTTCATATTTGATCTGGTTTTACCAATGATATGTTCTTGTTGATAGCACAAAAATAATATTTTAGTCTGTTGCTGGATGAATTGACAGCTTTGCCTTTTAACAACCACATATCAGTGTCTGAGCAGAGCTCTAGACTTCCAGCTTACCAGCCTGTGAGAGTGGTGTTTAACAGTATTTTATGACACACTGATTAGCAAACAGCATGCACCAAAGGCTTCTTAAGCTGGTGACCTCTTTGGCCCTGTGATGTGACGTTGTATTTTAAATTCTACGATGTTTGGGAAGGGGGATGCAGCATTTTTCTTTGGGAAATGTATGAATGCTTAGCATAGGAAAAGTACATTGTGGAGAATATGGAGTATTTGAAGAATAGTTTCTGTTATACACTGAGGCAGAAAGATAAAATACATGTTATGTTTTTAAGAAAGTATTTACAAGGTCTGAGTGTGGGTAAGAGAGATAGTATTGACTATTTGATGATTTTGACTGCCCAACCTGAAAATAGGACTGTTTGTTTCTCTTTAGTAAGTGAAAATTTATTTCCAGCTGGCTGCAAATATGGTTCTTTATCTCTGTTTTTAATCTTCATGGGGTGCGCCTTTCAGATCCTGGAGTGGTCTTTTAAGCTGCTATATAATTGTGTCTTCATATTAAAGCAAACCTCAGTTTGATGGATAGCATCTAACCTAATAATTTACTTCCAAATTAAGGTTAAAACTAAAAGTTAATTACCTGCATAATACTATTATTGATGATCTACTTCAGCTGTTCTTTTTACAGTGCTTTTGTAACAACGCCTACTGCAAGGTGATAATGCCAATCCTCAGTTAAAGAACAGATTGCAGTGGTGGCATATCAATATCCACCTGTTCAGTCCAACATGAAATTGAATACCCACTAGTCAGGTGCAGCTCTAATTTGTGTTAACACTTCCTTGGTACTAACAAGTTTACCCAGCCTCTCTTTTACACCAAAATAGACTTGCAGAAATTTCTCCTGGTACAAGTTTTCTACTGTTTCTACTAGCAGAAAATATCCCATGTCTGTAGGAATATCTTTATTGGCTATTTCTAGACTACTTGAACTGCAAATGTAGTCTATAACATCCAGATTAGTTATATTCTAAATATGACGCTAGTTTCCAGAAAAAATAAACTTGAAACTGACAAGTTTTAAGCTAACAAAAATTTATCAAATTTCTTTGGACCATTTTATATTTCTCAATGTTTTTATGAAATGGAGACAAAAATAGGGACCCAAACATTCATAAATCATATATATATGAAGGAGGGATATCCTGTTTTAAACAAAGACTGTGCAAACCTTTCTTCGTATAGTAGCGTTACATTAGGAGCTCTCGTCAGCTGGTTATCTGTGAGGACTTCAAGTGCTTTCTACACCTGCTGTTTTTTGGACATTACCTAGTACTATAGTTTGGAGCTCAGCTGTAATCCCCCTTTCTTGATAATTTTTTGTAGGGCTAGGGCACTCTGCCAGAATGCCATCTTGCTGTACCAAGACCATTGTGCCAGGACTATTGCCTGTCCTGCTGAAACAGTCATGAGATTTTTCTTAACAAATTATTTAACACAGAGAAGAGTAAACTGTGACTGTTGAGGTGTAAGGGGGTCCATTACTCTATATTTCTGAGAATATTCTCTTGCGAAGGTGAGACAATGGTCATCAAACATGAAAAACAAAATTCCTGTACTGTAGGTCTCCTTTGTACAGCCACTACAACCTCTGATAAGCTGAGTCAGATTTCTTGGCTGTTAGGCTGTTTGGAGAATAACTTCTTTGAATTTAGTATGGTAATTGTCTTATTTCCAAACTCACTAAACTGGTTTCTGGCACCTTTTTTCTAATTAATGCTAGCAATCTATTGTGAATGCTTGCAATTTGTGTCACTGTTTGTGAAAGTTACTAATTTGACAATGACAAGTAGCTATAGATGAGGACCTCTAATCTCAGTGTAGAAAAGGAATTGCTTCACACTATCAAATTATCAAATATGTTCAGTGTCTTCACCAGTGTGCAAAACTGAGGATCAAATATGTTTGACAGTAAAGAGAGACTATCTGGTCTATCTGGCAACTGTGCTTCAAAACACCATGAATATGTAATGAAACATCCACAGAAGTAATTTTTCTGAAGAGAAAATAACTTATGTTGTTGTTTTTGTTGTTGTGTAATTCTTATGTAATATATTTTGAGAGACCAGATACAACAATTCATTATTCCAATTTTGTCTCATTCTAGCTCCATTGACATTAACAGAATTGAACTGGTGCCCACGTGGAATGTAAAAGTAAATCAGATGTTCTATTTTAATTTTTCCTCCTTGGCTTTTCCATTTATTCAAATTCCTTTTAAGTCAATGTCAGAAGCCTGCTGGGAGCAGAAGCATATTAGACACTTGACTTTTTTCTTTCACTGAAAGTGTCAGCTTCAGCACAAAGTTAATCTGCAGAGAGAAAGCAATTCTTAAGAACTATTCCTCAGTCTTTTCCTCTTCTCCTATAAAGCACCTTTTTTTTTTTCCGCTGTGTAGCACATCCATTTGAATTTGAGTATAAAAACACTTAAAAAGTGATACTAAAATGTAAGCTTTTAAAGAAGACACTTGGGTATAATATCTAGCATTAAGGATAGACTTTCCATTTCTGAAAACACTTTGTACTCTGTCTCCAATATGTTCTTTATACATTCCCACAGCTATTTGTTTTCTGCATTTTGTCAGCAATTTACACTTTGCTAGGTGTTATACTCTAGTTTCTATGGAAAGTTTGGACCCGTTCAGAGGAAATTGCAATATGTGATGGCCAATTCTCAAGCATATTGCTTTAGCACAGGTAGTGGGGAAGTTTGGCTATAAACGTTAAGAAAAAGCTTTTGGAATCCTTTGGCATGAGAGATAATACTGTAAAAAAATAAAGACAATTATTTTGAAACCTTTTCAAAGTAAGGAACTGTTTTTCCTTATGTATTACAAAGGCATAACTTGCAGAACTGGAACTGAAATCCTTAGGTTGTTTGTCTTGCAGCTCTTAAGGAAAGAAATAAACATTTAATGTAAACATGTACGTTGGAAGTTATTTAGAACAAATATTTAATATTCTAGGTAAGTCCATTGTTTATTCACTGCTTTGGTCTGTAAAAAGGAAAATGTTTAAAAGAATAAGTAATGTGGTGAGAATCCCGGGGATAAAAACCAAGACATATTTTACAGAATGTTGAACTCAAAAGTAGCATTAAGATTTAGTTCAGAGAAAAAGGAGACTGAAAGCTTTTGAGTGACTTAACCTGGGAAAGGTTGAGAATGTTGTTTAAAAGGAACTAGCAGTAAGACCGAGATCTTGTTTACTCCATTTTAAGGAAGTTTGGCCTTTTGCAAAGTTAAAGGCAGATGCAGCAACTGAATGACACTTCACAACCTGCTGAACTTCAAGCACACTGAAGTAGCAGCTGTGTGTGTTTTATCCCCCAGGGCACTCATTATTACAAGGTAAGACAGGGAGGTTGCACCTTTCTTTTTTATGCACATATTCTCAGGAAGTGGAACCTCTGTTCAAAGAACAGAAGCCAGCTGAGGACTCCATAAGACTGTCAGGGTCATTAAGAACTCCATTTGTTTACTGTACCTCTGATTGAGAATGGACAGCTGCATTGTAGATATGTCTTACTCGATGTCATACTTCTTTCATAAAATGTTATTTTCATGGATTCTGGATTACTTCTAATAAGGAAAATTATTTACCCATCAGAGGCATTACGTTTCAGAGGAAGGCAGTAGGTCTGTTTAGACAGACAGCCTTTAAGTCGCTGAACTGTATTGAAATTTANAAAAAAAAAAGAAAGTAAAAGAAATAAACAACTGGGAAACCTGTCATTCTAACCCTATCTGTATCCTTTCAGACACTAAGCACATCCAGGTGTCAGGCTATAGTTTGAAGTTAATGATTTATTTTTCTGTCTATCTCTGCTTAATATTTTTGAAAAGCAGAAAAAACTAACCCAAAACTTTAAGCAAACTAAAAGTTCATAAATACTCAGAAGTAGATTGAAAAGATTTATCATTTGCAAGACTGCAAAATCCTAAAAGCATAGAACTGTTTGGGTTGGAAGGGACGTGAAGGTCTACCTAGTTCTAACTCCGCTGCCATGGGCATGGACACTGTCCACCAGACCAGATTGCACAGAACTCCATCCAGCCTGGCCTTAACTCTTTCAGGGAAGGGACACTCACAGCTACTCTGAGCAACCTGTTCCAATGTCTCAGCACTCTTACAGTGAACAGTTCTATCCTTATAACTAATCTGAATCTGCCTTCTTTCAATTTAAAGCCATTCCCCCCTTGTCCCATCACTACAAGTCTAGCTTTTCTGTAGGCCCCATTTATGTTCTGGAAGATAAAACTAACCCCAAAACTTTCTCCCCTTCAGGCTGAACAGCCTCAATTCTCTCAGCCTGTCCTCAGAGAGATATTTCACTGCTCTGATCAGCTTAGTCTCTTTTTTCCTGACTTGATCCTACAAATCCACATCTTTCTTGTGTTGTGGGCCCAGCATTAGAAACAACATTCCAGGTGGGATCTCACAAGAGTAGAATAGAGGAGCAGAATGAGCACCCTCTCCCTCCTGCCCATGCTGCTTTTGTTGTGGCCCAGGACACTGTTGGCTTTCTGGACTGTGGGTGCAAGTGTTGAGATTACTGTCCACCAGCACCCCAAGTGATTCTCCTTTAGGGCTGCCCTCTTTTCATTCTCTATCCAGCCTGTAGTTGTGCCTGGGATTGTCCTGACCCACGTGCTGGACCTTGCACTTGATTTTGTTAAACTTCATGTACATTACAAAAATCCGTTTCTCAAGCCTGTCCAGGTCCCTCTGGAGGTGTTCCTCCCCTCCAGTGTTTTGGCTGCCCCACACAGCTGGGTGTCTGTGGTGATCTTGCTGAGGGTGCCCTCAATCCCACTGTCCATGTCACTGACCACGATGTTAAACAGCAGTGCCAGTCCCAATACCAACACTTGAGGAAAGCACTGGGACGTTTGGAGCTGTTTGAAAGTGGACAAAGCTTCATGTGCAGATATAGAAGAAATGGCACTGAAAATCTGCAAAAGCAGCAAGCATGCATTATTGAACAGGTAGCAGAAAACAATACATAGATAATGCTCTAATTAATAAGTTTAATATAAAATTTTTGAATGTTAAAATTTCCATCATATTCTGGACTTTTTTTTTCCATGAGATACCCAGCTGTTCCATGCATTGGACATCTAACATGTTTGTTCTCTCGTGTTGCATAACAATTAGTTCTGATTACATCAAACTTTAACTGGTAACCCAACCCGCCCTTGCTTTTTGCATCAGCTTTATTGGTCTGTGGATTTCAATCTCTGAAACACTAAGTAGAGCATTTATGGTCTATTAAGTACCTTCAGCCTTTTATTTTTCTTATAATTATTCTAAAAAATTGTTTTCAGAATAATTTCCCTCTTATGACTTCATAAAAGCAGTTATAAATTTTGCAATATATAATTAATGTTACATAAAATTACTTTTTTTTTTTTTCAGAAGCAAGCTAAGGCATCAGAGAGAGCTCAGAATGTAAGAGGCCCATCCATGCATTGACAATTCAACAGAAAAAGATGCTAACATTGGGATAAGAAAGCACTACTGTCTAGCTCTCAGTAAATATGTAATGTGGAACTGATTCTATCTGTGAATGGAGATTTTTCCCTTATGAAAGGTCTTTGATCCTTTAGTGTCCAGTACCTAAAACTAGTTCAGCAGCTACAAGTAAAGGACTCCATTCCACATGGATATTCCTAATTTTGTTGATGGTAGAGGATCTCATCTGGGAAATTTCTCTCATATTTTGGTTCAGTTGCTCAACAGGATCAAAACCTACCAAATTAGAAAGAGAGGAGAAATACTTGCTTCATTTATTTCACTTAATCACTCACGTTCTGAAGTTGCCCCTCGTACATGTTCAGTCAGCATAGGCAGCTACTTTCTGGAGTACAGTTAAATTTTAAAAATTCAGAAGGAATTTTTTTTTTTCTAGAAATTTTAATATTATTCTGGATTCAATGTAGTATATAAATCAAACCCTTATTTAAAATAAATAAAAAACCCTTATTATAAAACCCCTGATTTATGTTAGGATACAGAGAATGTCACTGTCTTTCCAGTTCATTCTATACTGGCAGACACAATGACTGTGTGA
The DNA here is from genome assembly GCA_013396995.1 of Dicaeum eximium. Taxonomy (NCBI): domain Eukaryota; kingdom Metazoa; phylum Chordata; class Aves; order Passeriformes; family Dicaeidae; genus Dicaeum; species Dicaeum eximium. The sequence goes on along the minus strand of VWZP01004922.1, from coordinate 167,490 downwards.
AATGACAGCCAGAGCTGTTGACATGTTACCTATGTTTTAAAATGCCCCCTTAAAGGGTAGTAAGTCAGGCACAGATACCTCACAATGAAGGGAGTAATAAAAATATCCCTATTCTCATATTTGTTTTAATGTAGAAAGCCTATTTTAGTAATAGTGCAAGAGCAACTCAAAACAGGAAAGGTGGGTTTGAAGAATAAAAACTCGATCAGACTTCTAAAAAGACAGCTGAGAGTGAAGTCTAACTTTGCCTGCATCAAATACTTATTCTACTGGTTATGACAGTGTATTTCATCTTGTAATCAACACTACTCTTGTAATTTATAGACTAATAAAATCACTGGATGCAAATCCAATACTCATACAAAAAATTCCTATGCAAACACACCTTTACATCAAACCCTTTCTCTGCTGCCCAGGGGATAAAGTACAGCTCCATTGTAATTTAATCCTGACACAAAACCAAAAACTATCTTTATTGTTGAGGAGTCATAAGTGAAATTATTTCCCTTTCAAATTGAGTTGTATTATCCCATGTAGCTTTTCTTTTTTTTTCTCCAATTGCTATCACAATAAATTTCACCCAAAACTGAGATGCATGTGTGATGCAGAATGTATTGTTACCATATTGACTAGCATAAATAAAAGAAGTGAGGTAAATCTTTTAAGGAGATATGGTAAGAAATACAAGAGTACGCAGAGAAGCTCAGATGGGAATACAAATCTGTGATTTACTTTGGAATGTCTAATGATCAATAACATATTTGGTTCAAAGAAATGGTTACAGGAAGAGCTGCTTCAGAGCAGCTAAAAGCCTTTTCTGTATTTTAACCTTGTCATTTTTGCAGTCTGTCCAGGTTTAGGAAGGGGGATTCAACATTTTCTCATTAAGTATTTTCTTCTGTTTTCTTAAGATTATTTGGTTTGCTCATTGATAGGTCTGAAAAATTTAGTGACGTCATAAAAAAAAAAAAATCTAAAGCCTTCAGGGGCAGAACTAGGAAAATTAACACATTTGTATGATACCAAATATGCACATATATTTGTACCAACTCCCAGGCTAAATTTAGTCGAGACAAATTATACAACCATAAGAAAAAAGTAAAGAATTTTTCCACACCATTTCTTTGATAAAAAGACAAAATAAGCTTAGCAGAACCAAATAATCCATAAAATAGTTTGACTAAATTTTAGTCTCCCAATGAGTCACTTGTGATGAAAACATAAACTTGTGTGAAAACACAACACCTTAATAAATTAATAATACAAACAATTACAGTAGCAATTTGAAGTTCTGCTGGTCTCACACAGTTCATCTGTTGGCAGGTTCCTGTATAAAGAAAGAGAAAATTTGGCCTAATATAGGCCAATTATTAAAAGGAAGGAAAAATTTCTTGTCTGGTATAATGCTACCAAAGCAGCAACTTCAGTCCGAAATGCTGGCACTCCTGTATCTATCACAAAAGTAACCAAAAAGCTAAAAAGCCTAAGACAAAGATGATTACCACATCTTCATAGCTCTCTGTGAGCCTTTTCTTGTCAATCTGCTGACAGTTCTGCCTCTCTGGCTTTGATGTCCAGTGGAGGGGTGCTGGCATTCTCAGAAAAAAGAAAAGAATACAAACTTCCAGACACATTGCTCCTTAGTGAATGAAGTTTTTTAACTGCATGAACTTGATATCTCTTAGGTGTAGTTTCAACTTCTATTACATGAAGTGCTTATTGTTTCCCCCATATTTTCAGGAAGGTCTCCTCTGCTTAATTTCGTGTCTGGAGGGAGTGATACTGCCTGTAAAATTTCGACAAGCACTGCATTCTGAATTAGGGAATGCTTTAACTGCTTGAATTGGGTTTTCTTTTAGGATTTTTAGCACACTTCTATTCTCACCCTGGAGCCATGAATTAATCTTATCAGTTTGGCAGATAACCCTTGGTTCACTTACTCCAGTGATTTTAACTCTTTGCTGTCTGTAATCCCTCTGCATTAATATTGACTGGATTTCAATCTGGACTGAGTTATGATAAGATTTTGATCTTGGAAGCTGTACATGGCACCATTTTAGTAGCAGTTTGCTAACACAGGCAGTCATTTGTGGTTTCAGTTTTAATTAAGGTTTGACAGGCTACTTTCTCATCATCAGATGTCAATGTAAATGTAACATTTTGCTCTTTATCAGAGCAAGAGACTTGTTCATCTAGTCTCAACTCCTACACTGAGCACAAGAGGTCTGAATTACTAGACCCTGTTTCAGAAGTGTTTTATGGGTTCTACATCCTACAATTCCTGTAAAATTCTCTCTCTCACTGTATTCCAAAGCTCTGTCTGAATCTTTTGGAGACGATCACATTTTGCAGCAAGCAGTACCTCTTCCTGCAGCCTTTTTTTTTGTTTTGTTTTCCCAATTTAGCAGAAGCAACAAGTATTTCACAAATCTTGTAAAGGTAGCATTATCTCATCTTCAGATTTTTGCATAACCAATCACTCATTATCCCAAATCTTTTCATGCCAACTTCACTCCAGGAATGTAGGGCTTTTCAGAATTTTTTCCAGGAAGGACAAAAAAATAGTTTCTTTACACTGGCCACCCAGAAGAGCCATTGTCCCCAAAAGCTCTCATACAACATCCTTCCAGAGGCAGATGGGGCAAAGTTTCCGAGAGTTCATACACAAGGAACCACCCGCCTCCCACAGAGGGAGCTGTACTCTTTTCAAAGGCACTTTGGGTCAGAGAAAAATATCATGCAATGACTAGAGCAAAATAAAGTTATGATCTCAATATTATGGTTATCAGAGAGATAATCAGAGGATCAGAGATGCCTTTGCCCAAATTAAGGAACAAACAAGACCACAGACCAAAGTCAATAATATAGATTTTGTTTTACAGTAAATATGAGGTAAAGAGAGATAGAAATAGGAAAGAGAAGAGCAGGGAGAGAAAGAGAGTGAGGGACAGATTAAGTAGAAAGACAGGCACTACCCTGTGGATCCAGAAGCATCCCATCTGCCCTGTCCTGGGCTTCTCTGTGGCGGGGGTCCTGTGAAATATAAAGTTCAGTGGGTTTAATTCAGCTCATTTGGTGTGGGAACACCAAAGCACCTTGCTGTAAAGGGGATGTTTTACACTGTCTTTTACAGCAGCACTGTGGGTCACGTGCAGTCCTCTGCTGGAAGGCCCCAGCAAATAAATCTGGGGGCTGTGGCCTCCCCCCACTGAACCCAGCCAGAGATTATTTTCAACACAGCTGCTGAACACAGGGATAAATTTTGCTCCACCACGCCTTGTCTTTTTTTCCACAGACTTAAGATAACTGGACCACCTTTTAGATAACAGTACCACCTTCACCTTATCACAAGTTCCTGTCAGGTGGCTTAACTCATGGTCCAAATTCCTGGAATTGAGGAGGTATATTTAGAGAAGGGGGAAGGAAGGAAGGAAGGCACGGAAGGAAGGAAGGCGCGGAAGGTGCGGAAGGAAGGAAGGAAGTCGCGGAAGGAAGGAAGGCGCGGAAGGCGCGGAAGGCGCGGAAGGCGCGGAAGG
>VWZP01004922.1:127971-163660 GCA_013396995.1 Dicaeum eximium | reverse complement strand
AGAGGAAGGAAGGAAGGAAGGAAGGAAGGAAGGAAGGAAGGAAGGAAGGAGAGGGGAGAGTATGGGCATCAATGGTGCAGAAAAGCAGTTGCTTCTTTGCCTAATTTGCAAATAAATGTCCTTTAGTGATGTAAGCAGTGTATAAGACAATTGTGATTTTTAAATTTCTTACACATGGTCACTACATTCTAGATTCTGGTTTCTATTTAAAGCCTAAGAAGGTTAAAATAATAACCTTTGCTTCTACAGATTTATTGGTCTTGTTGATGCCTTGGCTGATTTAAATAATTTATATTTTTTGAAGAACAGAATGTAGAAGTTTTCAAATACATTATACTAGCACACTAAAAATTGTGTTGTCGTTAAAAAGGAAAACAAAACAAAACAAAACAACAAAATTCGTAACACACCAACAATCCTTCAAGTTAATTTTTTTTTCATCTCTGTAGTCTGTTATATTCATCAGCATCTGGGACACTACAGTAACTGAGGAAGCATTTTCATTGGGTGACTGCTGTACACAGGCAAAGGGAGAGGGCAAGGAAGGAACACTGCATGAAGCCGTGGACTAAATAGGGACAGTAGGATTAGCAAAAAGTTTCAGACAACATCTCTTATTAACACACAATCTTCCAGTTCTCTTTCCTGCCTTCCCTTTTGCTCATATCTGTTTTGCAGACCCTTTTATTTCTTTATCGAACTTGTAATGAAACTGGCATTTGCACATTCCCTTGGTTTGCTCTTCAAACACTAACTGTGGCAGGATTATGGATGTATGGGAGCTGAACTGACTGAACATGCTTGTGTGGGTGTACATGAGATACACATAAGGCTCACAAGACTTGCTCTTTACAGAAGGGTGTCTTCCCTTAATCAAATTTCTGTAGTTCACTGCAGCACAATTATGTTCAATATATCTTGTCACTAAATCAAGCCCTGTGCTTTCAAGTAAGAATAACTACAGTAGATTTAAGTAAATGTCAATGCAACTTTTCAAAATCTGCAATTATACTTGCACAATTTTAGTCCATACCACAAACTTGCAGGCAAAATATACTCCAGTATAGAATCTGTAACCTGCACTGCCCATTCTTTTACTAGGGTATTACACTTGAACCTCAAATTAATTTTGCAGCAAGCAGAGCATTTTACAATAGACATTTTGTAAAGTTCTGTGTGTTCCTCAGTGATATGCTTAGTCATGCCAAACATAAGTTTTCTTTAAAATTAAAAGATTTGGATTCAAAAATATTTAAGGAAAAAAAAAAAGAAAAAAAAAAGGAGTGAACGAAAAAAAAAGGAATATTTTTTTCTGGTCATATAAAGACATTATTCTTACCCTCCCCAGATTAGGTAATTTTTTTGTGTGTTTACAAAAAATAAAATTCACTTCAGCACAAAATAAGTAGAAACATCTCCAAACACTTTTTTCCTCAGAAAGTTAGACCCAAAGGTATTGAGAGCAAGTCATCATGCAGTCCACAGAGTTTTCTGATGTTTCTTTTGCATAATTGTTTTCTGAAACTATTCTAATAGTTTTATGTTAAGTTTGCATCTTTCTCCAATAACTTAATAATTCTAGAATTCAGAAAAGTTAAATTTAAAAAGTCAACTTTTTTATATTGTTCTCCAGATTATGAGCACCAGAAAAAATTATCAGTGCAGAAAGGAGAGAAAGGATAGTGACAGGGGTAAATATAGAAATGAAAATATATTTGTTTTAGTGATAATGTTAAACCATATTTCATAACTTAGTAATCAAGACAGATTGCAGGTAATAATCAGCCCTAATATCCCCCTGTGATCTTATTATAATGCTTTTACCCAAAAACCACATATAATTATTTAATAAAAAGTCACATGAAAATCAATGTTGGAGATGGCATGATACTGTCTGAGCACTCTCAGTTTACCATGTGTGATAACCTGTATTGCATAATTGGAGGAGTAATAAATTTCCAGTCATTTAATTTTGAATGAGGGCATAAAAATTTAAACTAATATCTTTGCTTTACAGATCTCAAATTTAAATTTACTTCTTCTTTTAAGAATACAACAAGTTTCTAATTCCCTGGAGTTCCATGTAATATTCCTAAAGGAGGAAATGACAGAGAAAACTGCAGCTGTTAGTCAATTAATTAGGTACAACCAAGTTTATTATCCTTTTAATTCTATTCCCTTAACTCTGGTTTACTTCTGTCTCCACTTATACTCATCAGCAGTTAAAGCAAAGGTCTGCACAATATAAATCAGGGTAGTCAACGTAGCTGTGTGCAGCTTAACATAAATGTCCAAAAAGAACATTCCCCTGGCTCAGCAGCAGACCTGAAGATTAGCTGAATTAGTAACAACACATGGTGAGAAAAATAGTCCCAGGGGAACTAGCACTGCTGTGAAGGCTGGTAGGATCTACAGCAGACTCAAAAAAAAGACATTTTACAGTCCTCTGGAAAAGATTTTGGCAGTGTGAAATCATGGGTATATAAACAAAAAGTAATTTTAATTAGAAGGCTAGTCACTAGATATTAATGATGGGAGCAATACAAATGATGTTTCAAACCTGGGACATTCCTCTTTTCAACACAATAGATAGTCTAATGACATAGTTTGTTTTCTTATAATATTTTCATGCTAGGTATTCTAGAAAGGCTTTTCCAAACAACATCTGCTGGGTAATAGTCAATTTTAGAAGGTGGTATTCAGAAGCAATTCTACTTTTATCTACATATGCATTTTAACTAGCACAGAAATGCATAGCATAGCATCTACCATGTAAATTAAAATCATTCTCCCCTATCCTCTTCCAGAATCTGTATTTCCAACTGATGTATGAAGATTGACAAGTTTTTGGCATTTCTGGGTCAACCTCACTTTACCTGGACCTGATGTTTGCCTATTCTTTACTGGAAGTCTCTTTGTCTGTCTGCATACTTTACTGTGAAATAGTAATGTCAGCTTGAATTTTGCCCCTGCCTTGCCATGGACCTGATCTAGTAACAGCTTGTGATAGAGCAGCCTGATAAGCAGCCCTGTGCTGTATTGTTCTCCCTAGCCTGCCTGGTCCTAATCCTTTTGGGGGATTAGGTGGATGCCTTTTGGGGGAACATCTCTGGAGACCTGGTTTAGCCCCACCAGGGTCTAACAACACCTGAGCAGATGTAAAGTCAAATAATATATCACTTGCAGGCATGGGATTTGCTTTCCCATAGGTGTTCTTCAAAGCTTGAAATGCCATTGCAAAATCTACACTATCCTCTCTATCCTAACCATTTCTTAGGTATGATCAGAACTTCCAAGAACACCTGCATGAAGCAACTTACAAGATTTTTTGAGGTTTTTTATTTTTACTTTTGACCTCTGTTTCAAAACAAAGCCATACTCCTTAGCTGAAATTTATAAGGCACTTAAAACGAGGCAGATTTCAAATATATATATATATATATAATTTCTATTTCAAGTGTTTATATGAAGTATATGAATACTTTCAGAATTCTTTCTTCAGTATTCCTTATGTGTAACTTGTGAACAGAAAGTTTATGGCATCATGATCAAAACACTTCTACTTCAGGTAAAACATTTAATTCCTCTACAGTCATTGATGGCTGTTATTACTTTTATGTATAGTCACTCAAATATGCAAACAACTTTCTCTGAAAAAAATGCTATTACTTTTTATCTATTTTCACTGATATTTTTATTGCAATATGAAAAAAAAAAGTTTTCAGCTTGCATTATTATTTTTTTCTTCTTCTCAGCCACAAACCAAATAGGTATTGAGGGATATATGGATATCTTTTTCCTAGAGAATCACATTGAAATAAATTAATATTCTCTAAAGATCTGTCTTCCTTTAGTTACCTTCCTTTTTAAAATGATAACAAAAAACTACTTCATTGATAGCTTTTTTCTACCACCTGAGCTTTTTTTCTGCCAAAAGTTACTTGTTATACTTAAGGATAAATTTTTGAATAACTGTAACTATTTAAATTTTTGAAAAATAATTTAGAAGGAATGTTGCTGATTATTAACATCCTGAACTTAACATACCAAAGGGGAAAAAAAGCCCCTTATCTCAAGTATCAGATACTACAGCAGAATCAAGGGAAAGGAGACAGAAGGAGAAAGGAGAAAGGAGAACGGAGAAAGGAGAAAGGAGAAAGGAGAAAGGAGAAAGGAGAAAGGAGAAAGGAGAAAGGAGAAAGGAGAAAGGGGAAAGGGGAAAGGGGAAAGTGGAAGAGGAATGTAGAAAAGGGAAAGGAGGAGCAAGGGAATGGCAAGGCAAGGCAAAGGAATAGCATGTATAGAGTTACAAACAATAAAACACAGCGAAACATATATATGTACATATACTCAAGCACACAGAAAAACATTTTAATTTTTATTAATCTGATTTCCCAAAAGATATTAGAAAACAAACAAAAAAACCACCCTAGACTGTTATGTTTTCACATCAGCTTTCCATGTGGTTGTTCAACAGCACAGTTTTACAGTAATGATAGGCTCCACACATCTAGGGCAAAACTTCTCTCTCATATAAAATACAAATTTGAATCTTCTTGCACTTATGCAAATTAAATAATGAAAAGTCTTTGATTAAAAAGGATGCTATTTTTACACAGAAAACTACGTTTTGAAGCTATTTTTCCCAAGGAACAGATGGTCTTTTTGACAGGAGAATTTTTTCAGATCAGTTGTGATAGGACATGAAGTCCTTTTTAAAATGAAAACCAATGTTTTGTATGAAAATACACAGAGGTCTAAGCCTAAAATTAGTAACTAAAATAAATATTATTAAAAACAAGAAAAGGAAATGGAAACACAGAAGCATCGTTCCACTCAGTAGGCATCAGATTGAGAAGAATAGCTGAAAGGTTGACAAATAAACAAAAGCAAAACATAAAAGCAAAATTTATAGTAGTTACATCATTCAGAACTGTGGTGGGAATGCAGGAAATGAATGTTTCTGATGTTTATATTATTTCACTTCTAAAGCAAGACAAGAAGAGAAATCATCATCAGGCATATTCACCATGATTCACCTCGACCCTACTAAATGATAAGAAAAGCAGTGTCCATTTTAAAAGGTGATATTTTCACTAGAAAATATATGCACAGATTACTACCATCACTAACAATATATTAATGACAGACATACACTGATTTGAACGGGAAAATAAATTTTCTCAATGAGCATTAATATTGACAAAATTTAGTGAGACAAAAGAAAAAATGTATATGTTTTTATAGCAGTAAGTAACTTCAGTTTTCTTTAGCTTTTCATCTTTATTTTAAAAAGGATCAGGCTAAAGGACAGAACTAATTTAAAAGCAACTTTTCAGTAGTAGGTCAATATCTAGCTTGTTCAATTGTAGTTCAATATCTGGCTTGTGAAGTCTCTGAAGTCATGTTTTGGTTTTGGTTTCGTGTTTTTTGCCCTTATTTCCCAGTTGCCAGAGATCTCTATAAGATCTTGAAACAATCATCCTCAGTCTCTCCCACACTATCATCAAAGAGCCTGACTGGCCAAGCTTGATTCTCATCACTGCACCTTCCATCATTTGTCTGTCTTATTTCCAGGCACAGTTTCACATACAGCCACTCCACTCCTTAGCCTGGCACAAGCAGGAAGTTTTTAAGCTGTCGAATACCTGCACTGTTCTAGAGATCTGCCTTCTTGACTATAAATAAACACAGCTGTACATCAAGCACAAAACAGAATGTGCCTCTGTTGTATTCCGGCACTTAGTCGGAGAAATGTTATTCCACCTGTAGTAGATATAACATTCAGAAAGATGGAATATTGTTAGGTTATAATGACATTGATATGCACATCCTGGCGTAACTCCTGCACTTGAATGTAATGTACCCACAAATAGTCCCTGCTGGAGTATATTTCACCACATATTTATACATTTCCTTGGAGTTACGCAGGGCCATAACACAGTGCAACAGAGACTAAATACATAAGTGGAGATTTTGATAATATATTAGGAATAAAAACTAGATTGGAGAAGGCCCTGGGCAGCCAGATCTCATCTGACACAGCTTTCAGTGAGGGATTGGATCATGGATGTCCAGAAGTTGCCTCCAACAGAAACTGTAGTTTGATTCTTCCTGATGCCTGATCATACTCCATGCTAGAAAAAGTTTTTAAGCAGTTTATCTTGTAATTTACTGGCTAATGTTTACAATGACTGGTTCTCTCCAATAATCTCACTGGTTGCCGTAAGCAATCACAATTTAGATTGTCTTTCTCTTGTAAGTATTGCTTGGGAATTATTTCTGTTACACAAGGTAAACTGAATAAAGTTTAATTTTTCAAGGCCATAGTAATTTCTAATTCCACTGTGAGTCCAAGCAATTTCTATTAAATAACCTTAGCCTTAGGTTATTCACCAGCTTTTTAGACCAAAGATTCATTACTGTTCCTCCCAAATGTAACTTTTCCACTTTACATGTAGTTAATCTAAACAAAGTAACCACAGATAAGCAAAACCATTTTGTGTTCTACAGTTTAAACAATAATTAAAAATGAGGGCTTATTTATGAAATAGTTTTCTAGTATTACCTAGGGAATTATGAACATGCTAAATGGGTCATTAAATCACACACAAGGAGAGACAGGTATACATATTGGAGCAATAATTTGTTTTGTGCAGAATTGTTAAACAAGTATCCTCTATGAACAGATTTCTACCAATAATACAGAAGGGTAATCTCCTGCAGCAACCCTTTGCATTTGCTTTCCCACATAGGTCTCTTTTTATGGGGGTGACAGTTCTTTTGATTGTAAGGAGATGAAACTACAGGTAAAACCTATTGTAAGTTAAAGCTAATGTTAAGTAACAAATTAACTAAAATAAGGGGGATTTAAAAACCTCAGGCTATTATATTTAATCCCATGTGGTACAGCAAGGGTTTTGATCCCTGGCATTTCCTGAATCAAAGGTATTTAAAAAGGCTACTTTACCACAGTAGAAAAGAAACAAAGGAAGAGATGCTTTTGTGTGATGATACTTCTAGTGCCTCACTCAGGAAATTAGGGGGAGACTGGAGAGAGATATGGTTCAGTACTGCTATTTGAAAACAAGATATAATGGCTCCTTCTTCATTCCAGGTACATAATCCAACAATAATTGGAAGGAACCAGGTCAATGAACATCAGATGTAAGAGGAGAAGCGCAAGATATCTTGCCATAATATGAAATCCTACTTTTCATTCTAAATTCCTTCTCCTTATCACACCCATGCTTAAATGTAAAATTAAACCTGATTTATTTTTCTGCGAAATTCTGGGAAACAGAGTTTGTAAAAGTTCACAACATCAGTAGCTAATAAAAAAACCCCAAAATTATTTGATGTAGCCTTAAAATATACAAGAAAGGAAAAAAAAAATCACATAGGATGGTCAACCCAACATATGTTACAAAGGATTCTTAGTAGATGAAATCTCATCTGATAGGAAAGAGATTTTGATTAATCCTCTGTGTTAAATTCAGGTTTGTAATTGATTTATGCAGTCTGGCAACATTACAGAAGCCTGGAACATTTCAAAAGGAAAGTGTTAAGGTATGTCATGGAAACTGGAAACTGTAGTATTTACCTGCAAGGTTTTCACCCATCTTTGTAGGCCAGTCCCTTGCCTCATTATAATATCTGCTTAGAAACTTGGTTTTAAGTCTAATTAAGGGATAATGGTTCTATAATAAAAGACACATCATTCACTTAATGGAAATATTTATTTCATAGAAAAGAATGGTGCCAGTATCACTGTACATGTAGAGAATGCAGAGATAGCATGTTTTTAATTAAAGTGTTTATTTCTAGAGATTTTTAAAGTTGTGGAAACATCTAAAACCTTTCACAGCAATTAATTTAGTGAAAGAAAATTTTATACAGTAAATGTTTGCACTTTACATATATTGGTTCTGTTCATGTTAAATATACGAATGAAATGTACCATGCCAAAAGTCTAACTGTTAAATTACATTTTGTAGGAGAAGCCATAATTATGTCTTCCCTTTTTATTAATAACTACATGTGTTACTGAAATGAAACCAAAAGAAATTGTAGGAGCTATATATAAAGTAGATGAATTTAACTCTATGTCTCTTTTGTTTCTCAGTATTTAACAATGACAACACTCCCACACAGCTGTGACTATAAACTTTCAAGAAATTTGTTTAATTGCCTACTCTCTACATGAAGTAGAAGTTGTCATTATTTGCAGACTATGACTTTCTTTGAAGGTTATTTTTGGGGACAGAGAGGAAAAAAAGCATGTCCAGACACAAAAACCACCTTGGTATTTCACACTGACATGAATTAATGAACCTTCAACAATGGGAAATTTAATATGTTCAGAGTTGAATGTAATTGCTAAATGGTAGCTTAGTAGAATAACAACACATTTCTTCTCTCTATCCTCCTCTCTTCTTCCCTTCTTTTTTACTGGATGATATGGTAATTATCAGTCTCTTGAAGAGTTTGAGAAAAATTACGGGCTGTTTAATGGACCTTTAAGCACCTTAAAATGCTCAAATTAGAGATAATACAGTTGTGTTTAGTAATGATGCTACCCCTATGTCCATGTCTGAAAAGCAGTATGTCCATAACAAGCCAGAACAAGAGAGATGTTTTTTTATCCTCTAGCAGTCTGAAGATGTAATAAGAGGATAAGACACTGAAATATTTTATTCAATTGAGTGCTTATGGGAACTCCCTCATCCTATTCTGATTTTAAATTATTCCATCTTAAATGTTCTAACCTTTATCCTGAGATTTTATTCATGAAAATGGATCTATTTCAGTGCTGGTTCTCTTGTGGAGAAAAAACCCAACAACAAACAACTAAAAAATTAAAAGAAAATTCCCAATCAAAAAAATGACAAAACATATTTAATAAAAAATACATTTAAAAAATCACTAGGAGAAATATTATTGTCTCCATTAAATACTGCAGTTAGACTATATACTTTAATGCCAGAAGATTCAAGAAGAGAATCTGGATGTGTCATGTAAACTGATGAGCAAATATTTTAGACTAAACGTCAAGAATATTAATATTACAATTCAGAGTCTGTTTTTCAAATAGAATTAATCTTCTGGGAAAATATGCAACAATTAAAATTTAGTGATTATGAACTCAGTTTTTCACTGTGAGATTGGAATTTTCAACTACTAGTTACTTCAGAATAATTTAATTTGTTTGCTGTTCCATGGTAGAACTTAATTATCTTGGGCCATTCTGTTTAATATCTTTCATCTGGATGAAGGACGATCCTCAGTAGGTTCAGAGATGACACTAAGTTGGGTGGGAGTGTTGGTCTGCTGGAGGGCAGGAAGGCTCTGCAGAGGGATCTGGACAGGCTGGATCAATGGGCAAGGCCAAGGGTTCAGTAAGGCCAAGTGTCAGGTCCTGCTCTGGGTCACAACAATCCTGTGCAGGCTGGGGCAGGATGACTGGAAAGAGGCCCAGTGGAAAAGGACCTGGAGATGCTGGTTGAGAGAGGACTAAACAGGAGCCAGGGTGTGCCCAGGTGGCCAAGAAGGCCACTGGCATCCTGGCCTGTATCAGCAGGACCAGGGCAGGGATTGTCCCTCCGTACTGGTCACTGGTCACAGCTCGAGTTCTGTGTCATGTTCTGGGCCGCTCATGACAAGAAGGAAGTTGGGATGCTGGAGCATGTCCAGGGAAGGGTTAAAGAGGTGATGGAGCGTGTAGACCAGAATTCTTGTGAGGAGCAGATGAAGGAGCTGGGGTTACTCAAGGAAAGAAGGCTGAGAGGACCTCATTGATTTCTACAACTACCTGAAAGGAGGTTGTGGCAAGATGAGTGTCAGTCTCTCCTTCCAAATAACAAGAGATTGGACAAGGTTTAGATGGCATACTAGAAAAAATTCTTCACCCAAAGGATTGTCAAGAACTGGAGCAGTCTGTCCAGGGCTGTGGTTGGGTCACCATCCCTGAAAGTCTTCAAAAGATGTGCAGACATGGTGCTTAGGGACACAGTTCAGTGGAAGAGCTGACAGTGTTGGGCTAACTTAATGATCTTAGAGGTCTTTTCCAGTATAAAAAATTCTGTTCTATAGTTCTGATATGTATGGAGAAAAAAATGTAAACTGAGAAGATATTTCTTTAAGTATTATAATAGCCAGCTAGCAGCTCGCTAATACCATAATTAGCCAGCTAACAGTTCTCCAGATTTAATCTGAATTTACTTTTAATTACAGGAATCAAAACTTTGGCAGAGAGGAAAAAAGCAGGAAGTTACATTTATTCTTTCTTTTAGGGACAGCACAACATTCCTGCTCTAACTTCAATCTCTGTTGAAAGTGGAGTTATAAAGTAACTGCTTTTATCCTGCCATACAAGTATTTATTTCTTGCAATTTATTCCTGCCAAAAGAGAATTTTCTCAGATTTTCTCAGGAAGTCATGCCCTTTTATCTCTTTAGATTTCTTTGCATCTTCCATTTGAAATGTATTTAGTCATTTCACCCTATGGAGCTTGGTGATTTTTGGACTATCAAGTAAAACAACATAAAGAAGTAGAAACTATTACCTTAATGGTTTTTCAAAATCATGTCTATTAATACAAAGTGGCCTAATCTTCATGTTAGGACTGCTTTTAAAGAGAACTTGGGAAAAGTAGGCAGGCAAAATTTGTAAGTGCGAAATATAGCACAGTGCTGTAAATTGGAAATGAGGCAGTCAGAACAGCCTTCTTAAGGAAATTAAGAAAGATAAAAACTAACACAGAAGCATAAATTTAAAAAAAAATAAAAAGCTATTAAAAATCCATAGAAAGTCTTTCAATGAGAACATGCATAATAATTTTTTCTAGCTGGTATAAATAGAAAAACTCAAATGAAAAGTATTTCCAGTCACGGTTTTAAGTTACTCACACTATCTAATCATACCATTTTTTCCTCTACTTTAGAAAATACAGGATTCCAAATTGTTAATTTCTCTAATCCCCTTTTCTTCATAGCCACCTTACCACATCTTTTACTTTCCTCATTGTGTTCTCTGCCCAGTTCACAAGAGAAAGGTTAAACACAGGTCACAGAACACACTGATTTCTGTCGAATTAGTCTTTATTAGAAAAACAGAAAAGCACAGGAAGAACAAATGCCCTCATTCATTTTTCCAGCTGTGCAGCACTAGGGGTTTCATGTGAGGGAGTTCAGTTCCTTCCTTCTAACCATGTAACAACCTTCCCATTGGCAGCACAACCTGCTCAAAAAGCTGAATCTGGACTATTTTTCGGTGAACAGCAGGAGTGGTAGCTGCTGTTTTCAAACTAAATCTATTTAAATCCTTTCTGCTCAATATATTCTTGGATGCCCAGTGTTGACTGCTGGCATTTAAGCACCTGAATAGCTACCAATTGTCCTATACTATGAACATAAAGACATACTCAAAGTAAGCCACATAGACTTAAATTTGCTCTTTGAGTTTGTTTGAATTTCATACCTCATACCAAACGCTTAAATGTTTAGTTAAGACTTTTTTTTTAAAAAAGCTAACTTAAGGTATATTACAACCAACGGGCTTAAATCAGAATGGGCCATGGAACACTGAAATAATAATTCCATAGTGCAAGACCTCAGAAACCAGGGAACTTATTTTAACAGTGCAGTTTTAAAGACTTTTAGAATTGTGGGAATATAGATATAGAAAGCTTTATCCACCACACTATTCAGTCAATTTACCTCAGCACATAGTTGACCTTGCTTTGATCTCTTTAATCCACAGTTTTAGTGCTTGTTCTTATCCATTAAATGTTAAAGCTATTCTCTTTCATTCATTTATTTCATTCTTCCCCACCCCACATCTTACTCTTTTAAGAAAATACCTACAGGACTTTTTTTAATATCTGCAAGTATGCATTTCCTTAATATTACCAATAATTTGATCCAATTTTTTAAGGATTAATTATACCAAAATTTATAAATTATTTGAGGGCTGTCATCAAACCTTATATAACAGAAAAACCCTCACATTATTTACCTATTAAACAGTCAGGTAAGAAGAAAAATGGTTTGGTTGAAATTCAATGTCTGTATATGGGGTCATGCCAGAGGAAAGAAAAAAAATAATTTACAAACCCTAGCAGAGATTATTAAATCACTAAAAAAATTCAAACATCTCTCTGACACTTAATGATTGTTTAAATAACAATATTCACTCGCTGGTGATTAATAACAATGCCTAAAGAGTTTTAATGCATATTTCTGCTCTTGCTTTTGCTTTGCATATGGTTTCAGGATAGTCTCTAACAACAAAAACTGATTGTATTACTGTTCTTAGCATAATAGCTTTGCAAGTACACTACTATAAAGTTACCACTAATACTGGCAGCAAAGATTTAGGAATGAGAAATTCCTATGGGATTTGGAGACAGGCGCACACACAGCCTTTCCACTTTATACAGTTGCAAGTTTATCTGGATCCTGGGTAATTTTCTTTTCTACTCTCCAAGGCATATGAAAAATAAATTTAATCAATAAGCAAATTTAACATTCATTTTGATTGCTTTCATCCACTTGAACATTCAAATGTCCAAAACAGAGGATTATTTGTAGTGGTTCTTGCATTTTTTCCAAGTGCCCTATCAGCTGCTAATGTATTTCTGCTTTGTCCATCAGTGTGGACAGTGATGAGTCACATTTCATCATGCTGCAGTTGATTCCCCAGGTCTCTTTTGCTACCACGATCCCTTGGAGGTTGTGGGACACAAGTATTCATCTGCTCATCTTACGAATTCATATCCTAGATTTTGCTTTCCTTCCAACTTTTCCTCTAGTTTATTTTCAATTTCTGTCTTTTTACATTGTTATTCTACTTAAAAAACCTGTTTACTTCAACCCTTAAAAAAGTGAAGAGTGGTGATACCTCCACCACGTATGTGACAAAATTTCTACTCAAAGTCTCTTGCAAAGCTGTGTGAATGTGAAAGAAGACAATAATGGTACCTACTGTAAGCTCCTGTGCTGAGTTTGCTGTTAGGTTTCCTGTGACAAACTGAGGTTAGGTCATTCTTTTAAATAAATTAACAGATAATGATGTAAAACACATCATAAGCCAACTCCAAAGCCTGGAATCTGGTGTTTAGATGACAATTGCAATGCTAATTCAACCTTGGTCAGCCTCAAGACCTAAATCACAAGTCTGCACCTGCAGGGATCAGAGCCCTGTGCTACTGGATCAAATAAAACCTCTACATGGATGGGAGACTATTCAGACTGCATTTCGTATTTATCTTCAGAAGAGCTTTCAGTAATTTGAAAAAGTTTTCTGCCATTTTGAGCATTTTTGGGGATCAAATCCTTGTCCTAGACTTCAAACTAATGTTGACTTACAGGTCTCCAGTATTGTCTGGTGTAAAGTACAGATGTATAGTTTTGCATAACTTTGCAAGGTAAGGCTGGACTTGAGTTGTGTCCTCTCAGGACAGAGGCCAGGAGGCAGGTGAGCTACCACACACTTCTAGCCAGATGTCCTTGTGGTGTCTAGGACAGCTTTTCTTCCAGGAATTACACTGAATGCTATCTGTGAAAGGTGTGGAGGAAAATTAAATTTCTACCCCCAGTTATCTTCTAATCTCTTTCAGCAAAAATAATCGTGACTTAGCCCTCTTTATCTGTGATATGACAGAGATGTGGTGACCTATTGGGTCCCCTGCCTATGCCTTTGTTTCTCACTGTCCCACTCTACTTTTTTGAAGGCAATAAGCTGAAACAACTTTCCCCACGTCTAATCTGTTTTGATCATGATGGTAAATGGTGAGTGGTCTTCCTTGTCCTTTTGTCAACCTACAAGAATTTTGATCTTGTTTTGCACCCTGTCTAAATGAGGAGAGGAAATGAGAGCATAGTTTGTCAACCACCTGACAGAGAGACAAGAAAACCCACAGTAACTTGGTCATGATGAACATCTTCCTAAGGAGAAAGAAAAGATTTTTTTTCTTGTAAACCTCTTCTGCTATTATTGTATGCATTTGTTTTTCCCAAGTGGATGCAGCAAATGAAAGATTACTAATTATGTATGATAACTGAAAGCATTGGTGAGCTTCAGTGACCTAAGCTCACTTTAGGTTTGTGGGATTTTAATATTGTGCTATCTTCGTTAATGTGATTGGAAAATACAGTTTTCTCATTCATCAAGCTTTGATTTCACTAATTAACGTTTTCTGAAATAGTGGGTGGTTGTTTGTTTTTAAGCCTCACTTCTCAAGGTTTTAAAATTCTCAGCATGTCTGATTATTTCAACTGTATGTCTATAAATACCCATTCTCAAGTATGCAGGCTGGAAACCATTAATAATTAAAAAAAATCTGAGAATGCAAACAGAAATGTATGTAGTGATCACTTTCATTCTGTCAGTACTGAAGTAATAAATAATTCTTGCACATTTTAAAAATGAAACAAATACTTGAGATGTGTGTTTTTTTCCCAATATGAAGGACACTACTTTTTTCCATAGAAACAAGTCAAACCAAGAGGTAGTTACTACCTCTGAAGAGTAAGTGTTAACATAGTGCATAAAAGAAAATGTGCTTTAGTGTGTACCCTATCTTTAATGAGAGAAATTAGTGAATGAGGAATGAAATACATCATATTTTTCTACCAGTAATAAGTATTGGAACTTTCTGACCTGGAGGCTGTATCTGGACTGTTGCCTACCATAACATTCAAGTATTCTATTTTCCAAGAATTCTCCAAGTCTAATTACTTTCTTGCCCCTGCAGCACCTCTAGCGTAGTCGCCCATTACCACTACATATGCTGGTGCTGGAAGGTGAGGAAGCTTTCTGTGGGTTTGGTCAATGTTTGCTGCTCTGTAATGGCTCATATTTTTTTCCACTGTAAGAAATAGTGAATAAACCAACCTTCCCTGTTTCCACAGAGTTTTCATTTTTGTCAGCCTTTGTTTTTAATCTCCTAACAGACTTCCTAAAATGAAGAATTCCAGTTTGCTGAAGTTTTTTTTCATACAGGAGATCCATCTTTAGAATTTTTTTTTTTTTTAATTCATGAAATGAGCATACTTTGAGGTGTCAGAAACTGAAAATTCAAACCCTGTTACCAATTACCTGAAAACCTTTAGCCAAATATTTTACTTGTGTAAAAGAATTATCTTCTTCAGTTTAACAGCAAATTATGAGAAACTAAATTTCTGGAGGGTGTGGGGTTTTTTTGTTTGGTTGGTTTTCTGGGGTGTTTTGTGGATTTGTTATCTGGACATTTGAATTATTTTTTTCCCTTTAAATGAAATAAGGCCTCCTTTAATTTTTGATGCAGTTTTGTCCAAAGTTCATTTTCATGAAACAAAACAAAGCAAACCAAAACAAACCAAAACAAACCACCCAAAAAACAACAACAACAAAAAAAAAAAAAACCAAAAAAGAAAAAAAATAAAAAAAACACAAAACAAAAAAAAAACAACAAAAAAAACCCCAAACAAACAAACAAACAAAAAAAAAAAAAAAAAAAAAAAAACCCCAAAAAAAAAAAAAAAAAAAAAAAAAAAAACAAGAAAAAAAAAAGGGTGGTGGAGGATGGTGCACTTATGCTGCACGGCCTTTTTCAGACTGACAGATAAAAAAACACTCTACCCACGTAGGACCCTCAATACTGTTTAGTTTCCTCAAAACCAACAGTACCAGCCACAGGCTAATAGTTTCAGCTCTAAACCCTATGACAGGCAGAGAGGGTGGTATTGAAGGAATTAAAAGCTTTTGCAGGAAGTAGTAGAAGCAGTCTGGACTTTTTTCAATGAGTTATTGCTAAATCTTCCACTGTCATGTTCCCATAGACAAAAGGCTGAATTACAGCAGAGAAGACATTAAGGAACAGAAACTGGAAAGACAAGCACAAATGTCAAGGCTGATTTAAAAGCAGACACTGTCACAGTGTGAGGCAGAAATTTAAGGGAGAAATGTATAATGAAGCCAGGGAATGGGAAGGAGATGTTCAGAAGACGATGTGAGTTTGCACAGGAGGGATTGACAGATAGGAAGGCTGCTTTGCCTCCTAGACTGTTAGGAGGTGGTAGGAAAGAAGACAACGAGCAGAAGAAAGAGTTTGTACTTCATGTAAGACATCAATTAAATCTGTATTGATAATTTCTTTCACAGCTCCACAGATATTTGTTCCTATCTATCCTAACTTAAATGAAACTGTAATATTTACCCTTTCTGTTTTTCACGACTGACCTGACCCTGCAGATATTTTGGTGCTCACAGAATTGAAACCACCTGAAATCATTGAAAAAACACCTACAGAGCTCAGGCTGCTACAGAGTGAGGATATATCATGCAGAACAGATCACTAGCAGCTTTGTCCATTTATGGGATAATAGATGTACATCTTGAGTAATATGGAGTACATATTTGCTCACAAAAGCTCCCTGAGTTTATTGTAAATGAGTGGACAGTTCTCAGTCACAATACTAAGGTGAATTTTCATGTAGTTCTGAGTTCTAATCCCCATAATATTCTAAATGCCTTAGATTCTCAGAAGTAAATCTCTTATTATATATGTCAATTAAGAGTGAAATTTTTAGAGAACAAATTGAAATTGTATGTATCACAGGTTAATTTTCTAAGAGACATGTTGGCTTTTTGTATGTATCCTGTAATTCTTTCAATTGGCCATGCATTTACAAACTATTTGGCTGACAAAATTACAAGTAAAAAACGCAGAAAAATTCAGGGTCATTAAACAGACATTTTCTCTACTCAGTCCTTTGTGAGATAAATCTTTTGGTGTCAAAAAGATCTGTAATTGTTTTTACTCACTTAACCCAGTCAAACACATGTCTTTAAAGATCAATGTGTATTTTACTCACAAAGTGTAAAAATGCATTCAGTTTTATGTATTTATGTGGGCGTGGCCAAACTTAGATATTTTGACAGCTAGCATTTTAAGCATGCTTTTTCATGGCTGATAATTGCTGTGATCACCATGTGATGTTAATGCTTACTTGTTAATGAGTACTATTAATAGTAAACAAAAAATCATGTTTTTTTGGAGGGAGAATTTTCTGGAAAAGATCACTTAAGAAAAAAAAAAGGGAAAAACAAACAAATAGAAAAAAAAGGGGAAAACAAACAAACAAAAAACCACACAAAAAACCTTTTGAAACTTTGTTCAAGAAAAGACATGTGAAAATAAGGGGAAAATACAAGCAACCAGAATTAGGGTAACAAATCCTCATCTCAAGTACTTGGTTAGTGTATCCTACTGACCAGATAACTGTTCTAAAAGCACTTGTTATAATAGTAAAATAATATACTTTATTTGGAATAGGGATAAACTAGACCTATTTTCAGGTTTCCTTCACACAATAAAATTCAAATCAAGATGCATTTTTTTTGTTGGATTATGTATACAAACAAGTGGACAGCAAGGCTATGGATTCTGGATTTGGCAGGTACTCTTGTGAAATACATTGTCATTGTGAAGGATGTTTTAACATTTATTTTGTTATCTTATTTACCTTTTAAGAAGCAGAAAAGTGTTTTGCATAGGAATGAGCTTATTGGATGCTGATATGTAGAGCAATGCATAATCTCTTCTAGGAGAGAGTAATCCTTTGCTCCTAAAGGGAGTTGTGCTATTCAATATAATTAAGAAAAATACAAAACTGCACAACTATAACTAAGGATTCTTTCCTCACTAGCAGGAGGGCACTATTTGTTTTGTTCAAAACCTGGATTATTTTACTTGAGATTCCATCTGATTTTTTTCCCTTTTTCCGCATGACTTCCAACAGATGATTGGCCAACTATACTCATAATGCACTAATTTATTTTCTGTGGTATAGGGAGCACTATATGCTTGCTGGCAAATTAAGAAACATCATAGCCAAGACCCATTCAATTACATTTTTCAGAGCTCACTGGGAGGTAAGGAGCTTCATGGGAATGATCACTTATGCACTGTCTTGGTGTGCAGATGGAAATAAATATAGCCATTCTGCTTAGCAAGGAAAATGAGCATACTTCATGACTTTTCCAATAAATTATTTGAATGAGACTGTGCTGACAGAAAGCAGAGTAAAGAACAGCTGAACTATTCAGTTCTGTCAGGTCCTTGGATATTTTGCAATTCAACCCCAGAAGCCGTACTCTACTATTATTACAAAGAATTCAGAAATATGTTAGATACCAATTGTTGAATTTCTCTCTATGTAAGAAAGAGGAGTAGGAGTAATCTCATTTAAATAAAACTTTGGCTCTTCTTGAAATCTTAAGGTACTTTCAGCTGAAATCTTTCTCTTAATTTTCATGCCATAAAACTTTATTAAGCCGTTACAAATGTATTGTTATTTCAATTGTTTTTAAAAAATTCTGAATCACTGATTTATATTAATCCAATTCTAGGTTTTGTTCCAGTGACAACAATTACCTGGGAACCTCAGGAACAGAAAGTACTTCCTCAACCAAGCTTGCAATACAAAAATCCAGGAAACTTAATCAAACTTAAATTAGGGCTACCACACATATACAAACTACCTGCCAGAACTGAGACTTCCTCTGAACTTCAAAGGTTCTTTGATGTGATACTGGTAACATTCAAACAAGTGGTTTAATGCAACAAGAAGGAATTGCAATCAGATTCAGAATTAAAAAAAAAAAAGTGTGGAGAACTTCTAGAGAAATTTCAAAGTGACAGAGCTATAGACAGAGATCACAGTACTGGTAAAAATGGGGCTTCTTCATTTTAAGGTTTATAATTTATAAGGTTCTGTGACATCTCTTCTCCGCAAATCAACTTCCACCAGAATTGAAGGAGTTACTACTTGCCTGATTGTAGTGTGTTAGGAAATACATCTCACAGTAGAACACACGGAGTGTGCAAACATCTGTTTGCAATAACACTGGAAATAATTGGGCTTGTTCTCAGGCTTCTGACCTTTCTGATGCAAAGCTGTGGTTAGGGAGGTCTCTTTAAATTTGTTCACTGTCTCTGGGAACTACCAGCACTATTTGAATTGTGACAGACGAATAAATACAAAAGCCCAAATAAATACAAGATTTTTTCAGGTTTTATTTTAATATATTTTAGAATGCTGTTCCAATCGAACATGTCCTATCTTGCTTACCAGAATTAAAATAAAGTGTTGCATAAATAAGACAGGTTAAAATTTTGTACTTAGTTTTGTGAACAAACCATTGTTTTTATTACCTAAAAGCACAATAAAAACTTATTTTCTTATTCTGTAATGTATATTCAGTGATATTTTGATGTTAAGAACTTAAAGAAACCAACTAAATCTTAAACGGCTTTTTTTTTTTTGGTGCAGCTTTTATTTATTTTTCTATTGACTATGTAAGACTTAATAAAAAAAATGTTTGACTCCACTTCAAACAGAATTTTAAAAATGCATATCAAAAGATCCAATTGATCTGTTTTCAAATTACTGTATATTTTACATCCTTACATAGACTCTGCATGATCTACCTAGATAAGGTGAAGCATAAAACCAGAACCCCAATAATGATAGATGTTTTCCATTCTGTACCAAATCTCTCTCTGCAAGGTGTTGGGATTTTTTCAGCTTGAATGACCTTACTCAACAGCTTGCACTGTAAAGGACTCTGCATTGCCAAATCTAGGATTTGTTACAAGGAAACTCAGATATAATCAGATTTTAATTCTGTACTAAACTGAAGAACATCAGCTGCCATTAAGGTATCATAAAACTCATTGTACCATCTTTGACAGAAATGTGAGCAGTGTAATAGTGAAGGAGTCTGGTTTGATTCCAAGAAGGTGCCGGTATAATTTAATTTTCTGCATCCACTAAAATCACAGTGCCAGGTACAATTTTTTCCCTGTAAAACCTTTCTGATTTTCTAATAAAAAATACAGTAGTTGCACAGTAAATTTTCATCATATTTTTGGTTGCAGGCCATCTACAGCTGTCAGTATCAACATACGATTGGAAGATAAAAATTTCCATTATAGCTTAGGCTAGCATTTCTACTGCAACGTCAATTTTTTAACAGAAGATGGGTGAAATGTGAAAAAAACCTTGATGGTGCAATTTAGAGCCGTACAACTTGTCAGTAATTCATTAGCTAAGTGACCTAAACAGAATGAACACAGAGTGGTATGGTCAGGAGGTTGCTGAACCCTGAGCTCAAAAGAAGAAAGGCTGCCACAGGTCCTTTCTCCAGGGTCAGCCAGAGGTATAGGGACAGGTGTACACCACACATGGGCTGGGGAGGACTTTGGTGAGGTGTCCTCACCTACTGTGGTGACTCTTCAGGTGTCAAAATGGACCTATATCACATGATTCAACAAATATTAAGTCATTAAGTGAATCAATTCTTACTAATTAAATCTACTAAGACAAAGATGTTTATTTCATTGAAGTATTGTCTGCTCTTATGAATTTTAAAATTTTGACTTGTAAATGTGTTTTGTTAAAATACAGATTTCTGAATCTGTTTACACTACTGTTACTACATGTGTGTGCCCAGATCAGCTGTTGTTTGAGCCTTTCCAAACCTAAAATAAGAAATATCATTTAAAAGAAGAATGCTATGGATCTTTTTTGGGCTTATGAACATCACTACTCTCTGTTTTTCCATTGGGCTTAGTTGAAAGCCAAAAACGTGTAGTTTTCTTTCTGTTTCCTCAGAAATCAAACCCAGTTTCTCTAAATTGTTTTCTTCACAAGCAGTGAGCTCTTTCACCATCATTCCTTTAAAACAGATGTCAGGGGAAGTAAGACCCTTGGAAAGACTAGATATCTTGTAGATATCCCAGAGAGGATTTCAGCTTGATTTCCTAATTCAGAAGGAAAGGCACACAGTGAAATGAACTGAGGGTAGACAGGCCTCCTTGTCAAACAGCCAAGTTGATGATGCATTTATTTCCATTTTTTAACCCTTTTTTTTATCCTTAATTTTGACAGATGGAATTTATCTAAAATTCTGAACTGGCACAGCTACTGTACAGAACAACTAAGAACAAGTACAAAGGCTCATATTGCTCTGTGTGCTGCATATACTCTGTACTAACTTATGCCATTATAAATGCTCTAAAAATATACTATTTTCTCACCTTTTAAAAGATCCCTTGTAGCTAGTGTGCTGCAAGCTGAGCACTTTCAGTCACTAGTAACATAGTTAAAAGTCTAGTTCTGTTTTTCAACTGTGTTAAATATTTCTGTGCAACAAAAAATTAATAAAATTATTTTCCAGAAGGAATATTTTGCATTAGTAATCATGTGCAGATATTGATACTACTTTTCATATTGACAGATATCCTATTCTATTCAAAGTTATACAAGGTGAGCACTGTGCCCACTGTAAATGACATTCCTGTTCACAGACACTCCAGGCATGTATTCACATAAATCTTGAATTTCAGACAAGCTTCTGCCTCTTGATGATGCGCCACAGAGCTCTGCTGTTTGTTGCAGGCAACCAGAATGTCTTGTGGCATAGAGAAATTTGTATCACCTCTTTACACATGCCATGCCATGGTCAACATGTGGCTCTGCAGCAAAATTATATTTTTTTTTTCCTCTTTCTTGTTTCTCAATTTTTAGGTTATTTACCCATATAGGACTTTATTTTGGGTTTTTAAAATCATCTTTATGAATATATGTTAACAAAATCTGCTGCAACTTATTAAATTAACCTTGTTAGAATCTTTATTTGCTTTCAAAACGTTGTCTAGTGGGGAATAGATATATTAGATTGTGTAATTCTACTTGTCTCTATCATGGGGACTTTGTAACACTAACTTAATATTTTGCAATACCAAACCCATGGATATCTTACTGCAGCTTGATAAGTGACCTAAGGGTCAGATTATGTACAGGGAATTTCCATAACAGTTTGATTTTGGGACCTTTATGAAGACAGACAGCCTTAAAATCATCACTGTCATCCAGACTTACCTTACCCCTACACTGTGGAAGATACAGCAAAGGAGCATGGTCAGGCTTAGAGAAACAGATTGCAACAAAGGTCTTCCAAATAATGAATCCCAAAATAGGACCTCTGAATTAAACTTAGACTGAGTCCCTTTTTTTCTCTCTGTATGCACTTCTTAGAATTCCCAGGACACACCCAAAAGTATGGCTACAGTTTCAGAATTCACAGCAAGACATTTTCTTCCTGTGTTGTCCTCAGTTCTTACATTGTCTTAAAACAATTTAGGAGGACTGTCCTGGAAATACCCACAGTATTATGGTTGAATGGTATTATCTTAGTCATTAGTCTTAAATCATACTGTGACAGCTCTGAAGCTCCATTCTTAAATACTATAGTTCTTACATTTTCTTTGACTATTGGCTAAATAGTTAACCAACCTGGATTATTCAGAATCCCTAATTTCACAAAGATTGATTGTTTTCCCAATGTCAGTTACTGTACAGAAAAATGAGCTCTTCATATTTTGAAAGCTCATGAATCTGGCAACAACCAGAGAGACCACATTCAATGCTTTTGCACATAAACACATCAAGGAGCAAAAAAAGTAATCCTAACACAATGAATTTTCTGATTTTTTTTGAGTTTTATCACATCAGTTCCATCTTCCATGCAAGAAGAGATAGTTTTCTCTCTTGAGGCCAAAAGTTTTTGTGACAACACTACCCCTCAAACTTCTCAAGAATTCTGAAGAGCTGCTAGCAATGTAACATGTCACAAGAGACAAAATTTGGTTGAAATAATGAAATTCCTTTTGCCTCATCTGTGATGATCATGTGTGGAACGAAACTCAGTGATCCTGAATCACTGTAGCTCCGACACAGA
This sequence comes from Dicaeum eximium, assembly GCA_013396995.1. NCBI lineage: Eukaryota > Metazoa > Chordata > Aves > Passeriformes > Dicaeidae > Dicaeum > Dicaeum eximium. The sequence continues at coordinate 140,872 of VWZP01004922.1, read as the reverse complement.
AATGAGTTGGGGATTAGAGTTTGGATATAGCTGTAGTGTATTCCATTTCCTTCATGTGGCATATGAGGAGCATGCACAATTATCTGTGTGCAATCCTCTGCATGGGACCATTTGGCACCTTCTGCTGACATCACATCTATTGTAGGTGCACATCTTCCTATTTGTTAACTGAGAAAGACAGTCTGGATCACCTGAGACAGGAAGACCCAGTGCAGCAGACACAGAAATCGGAAAGGTACTGAGAAAGGGAAGATTTTTGCTGGCAAGAATGTGGTATTTTCTTTGCCTGGCTGAACTGCTTCCAGAAGAAATGCAGTTTAGCATGTAACTGCCACATCCTTTTTTTAATTGTGCTTAAGAAGGTTGGTTCTATGACTATAAAACTGATAAAAATAATTTATTAAGGGAAGTAGTGCTATGTGAAAAGGGGTAAAACCTCAAAGAAACATAAGGAGGTTTTGGAATTTCTTCTGTTTGTCTCTTTCAGAAGAGTTAAAATTTAGGAAGCTGTGGAGATAAAAGGGAATGAAACCTAGAAATTGCCTGTGGCTTACACTACCCTCTGGTTGCAGAAGTCTTTGAATCCTCAAGATTCTTTTTTTTTTCCCCCATAGTTTCCCATCTTCCAAAACCCATATGCCTTTGATATTGCAATATTCAGTGCTAGTGGGGAACTTTCTCAGCTTCTTTCAATTGTAAAACATCAAAGGAGAAAGAGAAGTAACTCATGGAAAGGTAGATTAATGTCAAAAGGAGCACTTCTCCTGAATTCCATAAATTTACCAGGAACCCTCTTGTTAGAACACACATTAAAACTGGGGAAAAATAGGGCTATCTGGGGAAATAATTATTTCCTCAAGAAATAAATAAATAAAATAAATTATTAAATTAATAAATTATTTAGTTTATCTTAGACATAGAATGAAATTATTAAGAATATTTGAAGAATAGTCTGAACTATATATTTAGGCAGTGGAATTTAAGCATGGTTGAGGGACATAAAGTGAAGGTGAATATCAGCTTAGTCATCAGTTTGCAGTGAGATGAAGCTTCCCCAAGTATGCAAATGTGGGCTGCAGACAGCACAAAAAGCATAATATATGTCTGCAAAATGATAAAATACTACATCTCTTGATTTCTGACTTTACAGTTCATTTCTCTGTTACTTATTGTCAAAAACTATGAGGAGACAATGAAAAAAAATGTGCTGGGAGCAGGGGCTGGAGTAATTCAGGATTTTAAGACCTATACTTTGGTAAAAAAGATTAAAAAGTAACAGAATCTATACATAGCTTAAGCAGGTAAATATTAGGCAAGGAAAGGAATTTTCATCCTCCTGAGTCACATGTAAAGTCACATAATGAACGAAAGAGAAGGTTTAGCTAAAAAGGAAGGATTGAAAAAAGTATAAGGTACCCACCTCAAAAATTTGAATAATTTTATACTGTACAAGCGTTCATTTGCTATTAAATAGATTCAAAGAAAGCAAATACACAAAAGTGAGGATTACTAATGGTTGGAGTAGTACCTTTTCTATGTAATTCTACTCTTTACAAATGAAAATCATTAAAAAAAAAAAAGAGAATCTGGATAATTATCCTAGTTAAGATGGCATTTAGAAATACAATCAAAAGACTGAAAAAACCCTATTATTTTACTCATTAATAGATTTTTCTGGTCCCTATCTCATAAATTTTCCTTTTTATTTTTAGAAGAAAAATATTCACAAGTTTTAGTAGTATAGAATACCGTGTCAGAGATTTTAGTAGAGGATGCTTCCCTGTGCAAGCCATTAGAGTTTATACATGAGCATAAAATGTGTCTCACATTATTTGTTTCTTCTATACTTATGTGATTTTTATGTTTTTTAAAGCTGCAAAACATATTACAAAAATAACAACCTCACAAAAACAAGTCAAATATCATGTAACACAGCATTTTAAAAAGCATTAAAAAATCAAAATTCAGGGACTTTTAATATATAGGTGAATAGAAATATGTTCATTTTCCACAAACAATTTGAAAGACAAAAGTTGTTTTCTTAGGAGAGATCTGTGTACACTGAATGTTAGTGTTCAGATACTTTTCTGAGAAGAACCTGAAAATTTTTCATAATGTAAAACATAAAGGAAATATTTTCACCTAAAAAAGATTAAATTATTTGGAATATGAAATTATCAAAATCAAACAATCTTCTCCTTTGCTGAAAAAAGCTCTGTGAAAGCAGGCATAAAAATTAATGCTGTGTTACCTAATGTAACCAGTCCTGCAGGAAAGACATGGGGGGAAAAAGAAGAAAAATGTCCTAGAAAATCTTTCAAATCTTGCAAGGATATATTTGTGTACCTACAATTGGGTTTATGCTGTGATAATCTCTTTGCATTAAGTATAAAATACAGTATAGTGGCACTCACTATGGCACTTATGAAAATAATATAACCCTTACATAAAAATATACTGTTTTCCCTCACTCTGTCACTCTCAGTGCTTGAATACCTGAACAACTCCATCGTATTCTTCAAAATTTCTTTTAGTACATACTGCTGAACAGAAAGAGGGTGATCCTTGGGGACAGTAGGTGTATTGCTGGTTCTTTGAAAGACCAGCAGAAGTGTTCATCTATTGGAGATTAAATTGCTACATAATTTCTGATTTCAGAAGTATCCAATGTGATGATTTTTGTTCTAATTTTATTTTATTTTTAATATATTATTGGCCTAGGGAAGACAGCACCTGTAATTTTCCCCATGTTTGACATTTGTGATTCTGATTTTTGCCGTCTTCATGCCAGAACTGGGCAGTTGATTACAGCCCTGCAGAGGACAGAAACTCTGTTCAGGTCAAGGGGCAAATATATCTTGAGCTGAGAGAGAGAAGCTTAGACTTAAACACTAAATGCTGTGGTGACTCCTCAAGCTCCTTTCCCTGGCTCAGGTCACCTCAGAGTCCAGGTCTAGAGCTTCTGGTTGTCAGGAACCTGAAGACCTACTGCAGAGCCCTGACACATTTTCTGAGACAGAGCCAAATTTGACATCATTTCAATGTGCTTTTAATTAGAACCAGAATATTATTGGGAACAGATGCTAAGCTGTGACACCTTTACTTCAAATTACTCCAAATCCAAAAAATCAAGATTATTATAACAAGCCCAAATTAATTTATCAACTATCTATGAATGCAGTGGATTTAAAACAATGTTTTCATTCAGCAAGAAATTAAATTTCTTTTGTGTGATATACAACTTCCTGGAGTTTTCATAAGTTGCAAGAAAATTTTGTACAAGAAAACAAAGGAGAACAGTACTGTTCTAGAAAATAATATGCAAGGAAATTATCAGGTGAAATTTAGATTGCTTTCTTCAAAGACTATCACAGCAAGTAAGCATCTTTCTTCCAAAGGCCCATAGAAAGTCTGACTAAGAAGCTGCCCAATGTTTCAACTAGATGACAATGCAGCAGGAATTATACAACACTTTACATGGAAAAATAACTACAGAGAACCTCCTTCACAGATCTGAACATTCTGGCATAAATTTCTGAATGTAATCATTCCCTCCTGATTTGGACTCATGACCTCCAGCTTTTATCACTCTAATGAAGAGTCTGGGGGAAAAGGACAAAGTAAGAACCTAAATCTGGTACTTCAGAGGTCACAACACCCAAAGCTAACATGGGTCAGAGACACGCCCAGTCTGTTGTTAATAGAATAACCTGAGATTTAGAAAATGAAGCAAGGGAACAGCAAACGCATAAAACATCAAAGAAATATTAGTAAAATTGCTACTAAATGCTCTGACACATCGTTGAGTTACTCATTAATTACTTTGGTTACATAGTCCTCTTTTTACCATTATACCAGCTTGTCATGGTTTAACTCCAGCATACCATGTTGACTCGTTTTATCACTCCCCTCCTCTGCAGGACTGGGGTGAGAAAATATAATGAAAGTCTCATGGGACAAGACAGAGAGACATCACTCAGCAATTACATGGGCAAAACAAACTCAACTTGGGGAATTAATTTATTGGCAATCAAATTGAATTATGTGAAACAAGACTTTTAAAACCCCATCCCTCCACCCCTCCCTTATTAACAAGACCAGCTTTACTCCCCATTTTCTTCAGGGTGCAGGTGCACAAGGAATATGGACTGCAGTTTCTTGTTTCTGCCACTTCTTCCTCCTAAGGGTGAGAATCCTTCATACTCTTCATGCTCCAGCACAGGACACTCCCACATGAGACAGTCCTCCATAAACTTCTCCAGCATGGGCATTTCACACAGGCTGGAGCTCTTCACAAACTGCTCCAGCATGGGTGTCTTCTGTGGGTGCATCCCTTGCAGTGTTGTACCTCCACAAGGTCACAAATCCTGCGAGCAAACCTACTCCAGCATGGGCTCCTCTCTCCAAAGGGTCACAGGTCCTGCCTGGAGCCTGTTCCAGTGTGATCTTCCTCTGAGGTTGACAACACTATCAAGCCTCTGATGTCTTTTGGACATCCACCTCCTCTAGTGTGCAGGAGAAGTATCGTCAGTTGATACGAGGATAGTTTTATAGCTAAAGCAAAAGCCATATTTGTGAGCAGAGCAAAACAGGGAATTGATTCCCGCTTCCCATGGACAGGCAGGTGTCCAACCATCCACAGGAATGCAGGACTCCATCAAGCCTAACACTTACCTGGGCAGACAAATACCACCACTCCAAACACCCCTCTCTTTCTCCTTCTTCCTCAAGATTTGTATACTGAGCGTGACTCCATATGGTGTGGGATATCCTGTGGGTCAGTTGGGATCACCTATCCCGACTATGTCCCCTCCCAGCTCCTTGTACATCCCCAGCATCCTTGATGGGAATGGAATGGAAAAAGGAGCTGCAGAGGCCTAGGCTCTCTTTGTGACAAGAACCTCCCTGTGTTGTCAGCCAGCTGCTATGGGGAAAACTAACTCTATTCCAGGAAAAAATGGCACACATCTCCATTGGGGTGTTTATATCTAACTGCCTACACCTTCTTTTCTCTTGAGACTATACTGTGACATGTCACCCTGGTTGATCAGCCAGGGAGAGACATGAGTTTACTGCCGTGTTAGGTCTGTTCAGGATGGATCTCCTGCCATGTGGGAGCAGGGTGTGCACAAGGGGTCACTTAAGCACAAGTCCTTCACTCCTCTAGGCTGAAAGTGTGTGCCCTCTCCTATATCAGTGTGTTATTCCCATGTAGCAAAAAGTACCAATCTCATTCAGAAAGTATATGTCATCATGAAATGATGAAATTAGGATTAAGCATCTTTTTATAAATAAATATTTGTAAGTGATAAAAAGTGTATTTTATGCCTATTAAAAACTAATCCAAACAATCCTTGCTTAATTTTTTCTCCATATGTTTTAATACACGCTTTAACATACTATTTGAAAGTGCTTTTTGACCACTACTTTCATATTATCATAAAAATTATCAAAAAGTTTCTTGATAGTTTCAAGTGTGCCTTGAAAAAAGGATGTTCAGTGTCATAGCTGAAAAATGTGAGGCAGGTAAATCTGGTACTAATGTACAATGGAAACAGAATTTTATAGTGTCAGTGGAACTCTCCCCTGTGCAATCTGAGTAAGATTTGTACCTTCATAAATCACATATTACCAAAGTCATAGTAGTTCTTTATTTTGATTATGACTGCAAGCAATGAGTTTATTTCTTGCACTCTGGAAATATGAAATCTTTCTAACTTTTTCATAAGCTTTTTTCAGTATTTTGAAAAATACCATGCAGCCTGTTGATTGGCAAAATTAAGACCCGTCACCCCAGTTAGCTTTTTTGAGTCAGGAGCACTGTGTTTTCAGCCATCTCTTGATGCACACAGTCCTTTGACACCTTAACAGCTAACAGTGTGAGACAGGTTCACCTATGTGATAAACTGTGGAGGGTCCTACTTTTGAGAAATGAGAGAAGGAATGTTTACTGTTAGCAGCAGGAGAAAAAGTTTTATCAAACCCACAGTATAAGAGCACAGCACTATGTTCACCTGTGGCAGAGTCTAGTTGATATTTAAATCAGTCTTGAGATTGCTTTTCATAGTTGACAGAAAATAAGAATGCAGAGCTTAAATTTGTTTGGTAACATAATCTATGCTCATATGCTTGCGATAATGCAAATTCTCATGTCCTCACAGCAACTTTGAATATTCTTATTAATAAAAGAGAAATTTTAAAAAATGAAAAAAACCCAAACCAACAAACAAAACAAAGCAGAATAAAGGATTGTTTATTTACCTTTCTTTTTATGCCATAGTGGACATTATGGAAAACCTGTTATGCATATTTACCTTATAAATAGAAGCGTGAAATCTCTGTGAAGCAGAAAGACATTGCAGTAGGTAAAACACAGAAAATGTAGAAACTCTTGTTTCAAATGCTTCTTTATATCTAAATTTTCATCAGTGACCTGCAGGTTTCTCAGAGGAAGAAAACCTTCTGTCTTATTATTTTCTTTGAAAATTGTTTTGAAAGCTGTCACTTTATAGTGTGTGTTCACAAGAGTAAAGCTCAGCTCTGTGAGGAAGCAATATTGCACAGTACCTCTTTTGGAAATGTTTATATCTGTTTATCAATCCGTTTCTTTCTAGAAGCCTCAAATGAACATTTGAGTTGAAAAATTTAAGAACACAAATGTGTCAATGCTTTTGTATACACAGAAGTACAGAAAAAACCCCCTTTTTTCTGTATGTGTGTATATATCCAGTTGTATAAAAGTCTACATGCATATACATATACATATACATATACATATACATATACATATACATATACATAGACATAGACATAGACATAGACATAGACATAGACATAGACATAGACATAGACATAGACATAGACATAGACATAGACATATACATATACACATATGGTCCCTTCCAGCTCAGCATGTTCTCTGAATCTGGGATATATAATCCCTAATATCAAATTTTCATGCTTTAACAACTAAAAAACTAACCACAACTTCCAAATTACTTGTAGAATTAATTGTGTAGGTTGCATAAAGCAGAATTGGGCATAGACAGACATGGATTGAAATTAATGATGGTCCAGATATTTATCTCAGAAACTGTCCAAAAATGTCAGTTGAAAAGAATAAAAATTTTGATAATATAATAGGTATCTGTGAGAAAAATTAGAGAAAGCTGACCACTGCTAGAGTAAAATTATGACTTTTCATCCCTAAAGTTACAGTTTTCACTCTACTAGCTATAAAATACTGCTTTTAACCAATTAGATATCCACAAACCATTTGAGACAATTTTTTCTGTCCTTGTGTGTGCATTCTGTAATTAACTATGGATTTGGAAAATGAGCACCTGTGCCCTTCAATTCCTACTTTCCAAAGCCTCATGGAATCAACAGTGTAGCTGCTGTCATTTTGGTAGCAAAAAGATTCAGATAATTAGATAGTGATGAACACCACAGTGAATTATAAAGAAGTTAACCTTTGAGATTGTTTTAAAGTTGTGATTTTGCCTTCACTCTGTAATGTCATGATAACAAAATTTCAAGTGTCCCATCTAAACTAATTGAGCAATGCATCCTACTGGAGTTGAGAGTGCCTGGCCATTATTTGTAGGTGTAGTTAATGGTAGACTTTCAAGACTACCTGTTTTGAATGGCAATATTTTCCCTAGTGTGCTTTCCCATGACAAAACAAAAACTAAAAGAAAAAAAAAAAAAAGAAAAAAGAAGAAAAAAATATTTCTTTGATATACGATCTATCATTTTTAATATGTCAGAATTTTCTCATTTGAATTTGGTATCCAAGTTCCAAAGGAGAAGAAATAAACATATCTGGTTTTACCTGTTTCTCCAGGAATACATTGCTTTTCCAGATTATTCAGAATGAATAGCTGATACAGGTTTGATCTAAATCTCCCTGGCGTCTCAGCACTATAAATGTCACAATTTTTTATGTGTTTTATCATATGAATTTTATCACTTCAATATGAAAATGGGTCATTCTCCACTAACCCACTGACAAAGCATGGCATTTTTGCTATCACTGTTACCTCTGTAGTGCACTTAAATTTGATTTATGAGAATGTTTTATAGTATGTTTGTCCTTAGGAGGCAAGAAATGAGATATAGAATACTAATGTGAATTGTTTAAAGAAAAAAGAAGAAAACAAAATACAAACAAAATTACCCTGAATACTTGCATGTGGATTGCCTGCATATTTAATTTTAACAACAGAAAACAGAAATTAGTGGGAAGAGATAGTTCTGAGATGTTCTTAAAACTACTGAATAAATAAAGGGAAGAGATGAGGAGTTAAGCCTCTGTGCTTTTAAATACAAGATTAAAAAAATAATGTGTGAAAACCCCCAAAAATAACATCAAAGAAATTTCTTTTTTTAATAACTTGAGAATCAACCTTCACTCAGATATGATCAAATCTCTCCTCTTACTGCTGTCTTTTCTTTCAATAAGGCTGTTAGACATTCAGGTTTTCCACTGAAGGTTCACCTGCATTTCTTCAACTCACTAATGGTATTAGATGGCTCAAGTTTTGATTGTTGAACTATGGTTAACTGTGAAAGTGAGCTAACAATGGGGAAAAGAAAAGCATCAATCTTGCTCCGTCTGAGCACTGATCCCTTTAATCTTGAGGTGTTTTAGATATATCTTACTTTATATATAGGTAGCTAGCTATTCAAAATCTCTGCCATTTGTGAAATTCCAGTTAATTTAAGGCAGTACTAAATATTTTCTTTCACTTATGTTAGGGCATGTGTCTTCAGTATCTCCACAAAACTTCTCTTCCTCAAGAAAAAACATCCTTTGAAAATCATAATCCTACAATGTTTATTTTATTATGCACATTCTTTCTTTAGAACTTTAATATTCATTTATGAAAGATATATCTTTTTCTTCAAAGGCATATAATTCTAACATCTGAAGCACAAAGAGTCTACATTAGCTAGTAGGGGTCTGTGGTAAGGCTCAGGAATTTTTTGAATGTTGAAAAATAGCTTGCAGTGATGCAGATATAATGGAGTTTAGTCTGCAAACATTTACTTCTGTAACTTTTCCTAAGTCCTGCTGCTGTCTTAAATCAATGATCTGAAATATGGACTGTTTTGATGAATATGAAAGTATGCAGATAGGGGTAAGTTTTCTAAGGTAACTTTTATTTCCCTTTTTTTTTTTTCCCTTCTTTTGTTTTTCCTTTTTATTCATGAGGTTCTTCATAAGCAGTAGATGCTCCAGTATATCTAAGAACCACCTTGCAAGTTACCAAACCTTGTTCACTCTTTGGTTAATGAGCATCTAGCCTATTTAATTCTTCGTTCGTGATATTAATGCAGAAAGATGTTTTCATAAATAAGGATGAATAATTTTGTTTCTACAAGAATAATGTTTTTCTGGAACTTTTCAAATATATTCTTTAACTTTTTTGGTTCAACATTAAATGAAAGAGCAGAAGGAAAACAATACTCCTGGGAAATCCTCATGTTTTGGGAACCAGTGTTCACCTCACTGGTTCTGACAGTTTTGCTATTGCTTTCATCTGCAAAAGATTCCAGTTATTGTATTGGACTTCTGGTCATTGTACAGGAAAATGTGAAATATGTCTGACTCTACTCTCTTAAGAGCTGAAAACTAACCTAAGGTATGGAAATCCAATATTCAGGTTTCTCCTTCTCACTTATGCAATGAGCACCCAAAACCATAGGATTACAATTTGTTTGGAGGTAGATTTCTCTGTCTGTCTTCAAAAAAGTCTGAACTGAATACACTGAACCAAAGAGTAAAACCAGGGACTCTCTTGGAGGCTATCAGACAGATCTCACCTAATGTCTGAGTGCCCAGTGTTTGAGTTTTGCTCTAATGAATGTTCTATTTATTTGTGTGGCTCCGTCAAGGTAGAACGACTCCATCAAGACAAACTAATCTTAAAAGCTTAGAATCATAGAATGATTCAGGTTGGAAGTGACTTAAAAGTTTACCTAGTCCCATGCCTCCTGCTGCGGGACAGAGGGGAACCACAGAAAACTGTATCTAATCAAGGTGCCAGCATGTAGCAAATGTTAATTTGCTATGGCATATATGAATTTAAATGGTTACTAGTAGCAACATCAAACATAATTCTTAATTTGTAGCATTGTTAAAGTCAGGATTCAAAATTATTTTTGCTATACCAAGCGTGTAATTATTTCAATGTATATTCAAATCTGATTACAGACTGTGTTTCAAGGATGCAAGATTTTTTTAATAATAGGCAATTATGCTAATAAATAAAATAATCAGTATGATGCTCATGTTAACATTGAAAGAATAAACTAAGTTTGTTTTTCCCCTATTGAAACTCTGTGTCTAATGAAAATTCACTTTCCTTATCAGGTAGAGAAATTTTTGTGACAGTAATTCTTCACTGCTATTCTTCATTTTCCTCTCCTCATATTTGCCCAGATATGACTGATGCAAGTGGATTTCTGTTAATAGAAATCATTCTGCACATTTGCTTTTGCAAAATGCAGAGCTCATGTCATATCTTTCATTATTAGCTCTGTTTGAATAACAGAGAAAGAGATACTGCGCACATTGCTAAAATTATTCTTATAGTTTTATTGCAACAAAGCTCTTGAATGCCTGAACTGTTAGATAAGAATATTACTTTGCTTTCTGACCAAAACCATGCTTCAAAAAATTCAAACAGATGTGTATGAGGGGTTGGTCAAGTGTTTGCTAATGTGTCTAAATACCTCTGGGGCTTTGTAGTATCTGCTGTTTAGTGGTGGATTTTGGCAGAAGATTTTATGTCTTCTGGATTTATAGTTAATCTGAAACAAAAGTAAGGAACTTTTATCTCCATGGCATGTGACAGATTGTGTCATTATTGAGAAATAACAAGGCTTGAAATAAGATCCTCAATACTTTCTCCAAGTTATTTTAGAAAAGGAAATCATGCATCTTTCCCTTTTTTTTTACTGTTGATCACATTTCTTTTTGATTTTGACCTTCAAATTCCAAAATACTGCTACAGAACTTAAAAGTATTTTAGATGAGGAAAATAATAGCAATTTCTTTCTCTCTCTCTCTCTTTTTAATTTTTTTTTTTATTTTTTAAGTAAGAAGAGTGTGAAATAGTTGAATCACTTGAACACAGAAATCTATGTGATCATTAATGCAATAATTTAATGTCTGGAATTCACCTGTGATCTTGCAAATACCTGAAATGGTTGTATACCATCACAGGATTTACTATGAATTCAGTAAATTTATGCAAATAACAAACTCCTGAGTTCTGGAACATCTTATCAAGATATAAAAGCCAAAATGGTCATCTTGAACCATGGCATAAACCGAAAGCAAGACAAATACTGCTACAAAAATGGCAATAGGGTTTTTTCAGTAGCCCTGGTGTTTTCATGCAGACTTAACAATTTGTGTGCCAGACTGCTGTTCCATGTGTCATAATTCTCTGAAATGGATTTCAAGTCTCTTTGGCAGCTTTAATACATAAATGTATGTGTGTGAGAGATCCACCAGTTACCTTGAACTTATAATTTGGGAATTGATTTCAAAGGAATAGATATCTATCTGAATTACAGAGACAAAACACAGAAAGTTTACTATGTCTTCCTTTTATGAAGTTGTTGCAATGTTAGTATTTCCGCAGGAAGAAAAAGACAGAAAATAAAGAGGAGACCTCATCTACTTTATGGTTGATGATTCAGATAACATTGAAAATAACACAAAGAAGCAAAGCAATAAAATAAATGGTGATGCAGACACACCAATCTCTTCCAGGGACTGCAGGTTTTGTGGGGTTTTGTTTGCTTGGTTAGTTTGGTTTTTATGAGAGAGGGTGTTTCTTGGTTGTTTGTGTTGGTTTTGTGTATGTGTAGTTTTGTGTATGTGTCATTTCAGGGTGTTTTAACCCTGAATTTGGCATTCTTTATAGCCCCAAAATCTCAGAGCTGATAAATTCATCTTTGTGTAGTGGACTTAAGTTAGGGGCTTGCTTCATTTACATATATGATGGGCCTTTCAGAAAAGTCTGTATGCTCACTTTTTAACAGCTGAAGAGCTTCCTGGATTGCATTTTATTACTCCAGTATTTGTTAATTGTTTGCTTTGTTGGGTTTTATTTTTGGTAAAGAAATGTGGTTTAGATTTACTGAAAAGTAGAGATGAAGATAAGACCTAAGTTCTCTTCTTTCTGCTGGTATGTCTTCATAATGTCCAGTCAAGCACAGCTTACCATCAGGACAAGTGGCCAACAGGATGCTCTGAAATCCTACAGTTTCCAAAATGCCTCTCCTAGTTCTCCCCAGCCCAATATTCCCTCCTTGATTGAAGGATTGTGGGTCACTTCCAGTTCTGCCTCCCTCAGTCACCAGAAGTAGGTCAAGCTTTCTGAGTAAGCACACGCAGACAGAGAGAACGGCATCTGGATCCGATAATTACTTTCTGTCATTTCTCCATTTAAAAACTAGAGGGTTTGTGAGCACTGGTCTGGTGTAAAACAGGAAACCCTGTCCTTATGCGAAAGCACAGTGCACAGCTGTAGATGTGGCTTTCAAAAATGCCCAAGGGAGTATACTACTGAGTAGTGAGATGCCCGAATTTCACTGACTTCATAGTATCTCTAACTATTCCATCCTCAAACCTGCTACAGCACAAAAATATAGCTCATTGTCTTCTATAAATCTGTAAGCACTAAGGGCAGAGCTGTAAGAATAAAACTTCAGGTGCTTAGTGTGGAAAACCAAAGAAGTGGAGACAGCTCTTTCTTTTTCCATATTATTATTATTATTATTATTATTGTTATTATTATTATTATTATTATTATTATTATTATTATTATTATTATTATTATTATTATTGTTATTATTATTATTATTATTATTATATATAACA
>VWZP01004922.1:92958-127939 GCA_013396995.1 Dicaeum eximium | reverse complement strand
AATACTAGTACTAATGCTAGAAATAACAACAGTTGCATCTCATTCTCCAAACAGCTGACATCTCCATGTAAAAACCTCTTATTTTCTAACTAATTTTATCATTTAAGACCATTCAAAGCAACTTGTACTATGCCATTATAAGCAAAGGCTCATCTTTCAGCACATGGAGACAACCTGCTTCAGTACCTTTAGGAATTCCTCCTTGAATAATGTCCCACCTTCCTGACTTACTCATTACTAATTGCAACAGACAGGAGCAATTATGATGCAGATATGTAAGAGATAGAAATTTAAATATATTTTTTTTTCCTTGGGAGAGGCTTAAGTCTTCTAGAAACATCTTCATAAAAATAACTGTAATAACTCAGATAACTGTATCATTGTTGTTAACACAGCAGAAACAAATCAATCAAATGTTCTTTATCCCACAGCAGCAAAAGGTAATTCTTTCTGTCCCACACCCCTTTTATCTTTCACTCACAAAAATAAGATTTAGCAATAACCTAGTTTCGTTTTTCAACACCAAATTCTGAGAGAATAGAAAATGCCACTTTCTTATGCTATTCATGTTTCTAGAAGAGCAGAGCTCTTTGGAGATTTGTTACTTTAGCTTTGTGTGTGAGAACAAGTAGCAAAGCCAGACTTCAACATAGTTTAGGTTCCAAACACCAAAACTGAACTTGTACATCTTTAAGATCCTTGGTGCAAGTAAAAAATAATATAAATTATTATACTATTAATTAAGTAGTATCTACTTCATTCAGACTTTGAGAGTATTTCAATATCTTCTTGAATGATCTAATTATTTCAATCCAGAATTCATTGATTATTTTCTATTTTTTAATTTACATTTAACATTTTTCTGGTAAACTTCTGTGGAAGGCAAATTTTGAACTCACCTGTCTTTATAATGATACAACTCAAAGGATTTGATATCTTGAAAAAGCTGTTATTTTTTTTCACTTGGAGAAGAGAGTGAAGAAAGAATTTGTAGTGGAACATTTATCAGTCTTGATGGTTCAGCACTGGAACAGTTATGAATGCTTGTAGTTAAACCAGACATATCCAAAATGAATTCATAGCTACTGAATGTGGTCTTTCATATTTCTCAGAACTGCTATTTAAAAGTGACTGCAGACAGATACAACACAGTGCACTAATGAATTTCAATAATCATGTCCTCAGAATTATCTTCATACCCATTGAAACAGATGAAGCAAATGCAACAGAGGAGGATGGAATTGTGTGGTGAACACTGACTTCATGCAATTCACAAAATTAGGATGCTGCAAAGTCCTTTCTTTGCCTATGGAACCGTTTGTGTTTTGTAAGTCATCCTTCTCCTAATAAAATTCAGCTATGCAAGAATTGCACGAGATGTTTTAGATTAATAGTATCATTTCATCTCAGTGCTGTAGAAATATTAAGGTGTACAATAAATTATTTTCTTGGTAGAAGAATGTTAATTTATGATGTGCTGGTCCCTGTGGAAGTTGGTGTTGCTTAACACCAGATAGAAAAGGGCAAATGAAAAATTACCTGTAGTTTTTGTTGGTGTTCCTTGATTCCCAGCAAAATGCTAATAGCCCTCTGAAATCACATGCTGTTCCTCTGTTTAACAACAAAATACAGGGCACTTGTTTTTAAAATTAATTACCAAGCTGTCTTATGCACCTCAGCAATGGTCCCTCCTATGGGGCCACTGGGAGCTGCTACAAAATAGAGCACAATAACAATAAGTGAGGGCAGGAGAAATTAGGCAGGGACTAGTTAGACCATGCAGCTCATGCCAAGAGCCCTCAGCTTTCCTTTGCTGTAGAAAAAGCATTTGGTTTACACACTCACTTAAAAGATATGAGGACAAAAATAAAGTATTAGATCTCTATTTGTTTCCCTGTCCCAGTATTACTATCAGTAGTAACTTAGTCATATAGTTTCCTACAAGGATGACTGTTCACACCTCAATTTTTTTCACAGGGGAAAGCTTTGTGAAATGTTTGTTTCTTAAATATGTTTCTGAAATTTATTTCTGAAAGCAGTGAGGGCTCCTGCCCCTCCTTGCTAAAGAATTGAATAAAGCAGTTGTCATGACTTGTGAAGCTGCTTGTATGAAATGGAAGCCTGATGCAAGCCAAGAGAGGGTAAACTGAAGAAGGAAAACTTAAAAGTGAAGAAAAACTAGTATTAAAACAAGCAAATACCTGCCTTGTACTCATAACTGTGCTGCATTGTCACTTTAAGTATAGTTGGTGTTACTATTAATAGCAGCAGCCTAGTGCAGATAGATAACAGCTCAGAAGCATCATTTTTTTTCCTCAGGTAAGTGATATTAAGAATATGGAATAGCAAATTCTGTTTATCAGAACAAAAGAGAAGGTCACTGCTATGTACTTGGCACAAAGTACATGGAGATATTCAGCCAGAAACCAAAGACTAATTACCACACTAATTACCCTCAGTCTTCAAGTGGTAGTTAGTCCTCAACAGCAATTCAGAAATGGCTTTTTGGGAATATCAACAACCTTGCCTACCTGGTGAAGAGCTTTTTTTCTTTTTTTTTTTTTTTTTTTCAGAAGCATCTTTTTCAAGTGCATAATTTTAAAATCTTATTTTTCAGACTCTTGTTTTCCATTTTTTCTCTCTTCTCCTGTGTTCAGTTTTACCATAAACATTCCTTGCCCTAGAAGTTAAAGAGCACAGTTGTCTGTCTCAAAAACTGATAAGGCTGCAGATGGAAGGTAAACCATAAGATAAGCCACCACAGCAGGAGCTTGAGATAAGCACAAAAGGGAAGAGTTTGAGATGGACAGCACTGATTCCAGGCCTGGCAAAGGCGAGATCAGGTTAGTATATTCGATTTTAGCAGATCCTGACAAAAATAGCCACTCTGGCAGGTTGTGTAAAAGGAGGAAACTTTTCACATGTATATCACTAGTCAAAGAGAAAGGTCACTCCAAGTTATGGGACGGATGGCATGTCACTGCCAAAGGGCCCCAAAGCATTCCCAGGCTGACTTCTGGGGCCTTCCACAGAAGGACTGCACCATGATCCATACTGTTGTATCAGACAGTCAAAAACTATCCCCCAGGGGAGGTAGCTGGGTGTTCCCACCGGAACACGAACATTATTGTTAACCCACTGAACCTTTTGTTTCATGGACTTANTGTTGCTATTTTTCTACTATGTGGTCTTATCCTTTCTTTTTCCTTCTTTCTTTTCCTTATTTTCTTCCTATTTTGTATACTTTTATATTGCTATATTTCTACAGATAATAATCAAAATGGTTACATAGCTCCTTTCAATTGCAACTAAATTGTTCTAAAATAAACCTGCCATACATATATAGATGATATAGATATAGCTATAAAAACACCAGTCATTCAGTGTTGTTTCACTCTAGCCCACCGCAAGGAGTTCATCAACAAGAACCTCAGCTACTCCACCTTATGTGTGGGTTGTAGCACTCTTTCTCATTTTAATTTAGGTCAGTCAATGCTTTATCCTTCAGTGAGCCTTTGGCTTATTTTATTTTATCTTTTATTTGCTTTTCCTGCTAATTTCTTTAATAGTGTATAAAATATTTAATATTAATATATTTGTAGTCTCTTGTTATTTGCTTGCTGCTCTCTACCTCTCCTTGATCACTATCCCTGCACATATTTTTCTTTTTGTTTTGGATAAGTTTGAATTTTATGCTTTATTTTCTCCACAGATTTTATTTGAAGTAGCACTGATTTACACTGTAAGATACTACATTTCAGCTCTGAGACATCAATTATCACTCTTTAATAACTGGATTTTCTCATTCCCTGTGCTTTATCATCTTTCTTGATATTTCCAATATTCACTCATCATCTTTTTTGCTGTCTTGTGAGAACCCATTTTCTCTTAGAATTTAGTACCTTTTTCTTTAATAATATTACTAACATTTTTCTCTTCCACATTTTTCTTCATTTTGACTTCAGACAAAAGAGGAAACAACAACCATCAAACAAACAAAGCTCCACCTGATTTATTTGTTATAACATAATTTGCTTTGGGATGGAAAGAGTCTCCTGACTTTATCTTGCATAAACTTTCTTCCAGGCTTTGTTTCCAAAAAAGCTTGCTTCATATGGTCTTCACCAAGTTTTGCAAGTTGTTCCCCATTTAAATTGGCATGTGGGCTTATTGTAAATAGGAACAGTAGTGTTTCACACACTTCTTGCTCTTGTCTGGCCAAATCCTGTTACCCTGTCTCAGCTGTTTACAAATAGTCAGGTGAATGCTGACCGTAAGCCTGACAGCATCACAGAGGTTCTGTGGTTATGTTATTGAAAAAACATCTTATTTTTTCCAAACAGTAGTAAGAAGTCAAATAAACATTACCCTTGCACACGTTTGCTTATTTGAAAGTCACTACTTAATGAAAAGTTCACAAAGAGTCACAGTGTCTTTTTCACTGGTTTGTGATCTCGAGCTCTCCTCGATCCACACAGCAGCCAAGAAGGGTTTATAGTGACACTGCTGGCTGCAGCAAGTTAGATCTTAAAGTACTCAAGGAAACTGTGACAATAAGTATTTCTTCTACAGTTCCTAACTCAAGAAGCAGACTAAAATTTTGTTCAGAGTAAAAGAAATATTCCAAGCCAGTGCTGGATTTATAAATTAGTTGGTAATGTACAGGTTGCTTTTGAGAGATGGACAATTATAACTGGAACTTTTCGCTCTTGCTACTTTGAATATGGTAACCATGAATTTTCTGCTGTTGTGATAACTCTGTAGTCAGAATTAACTGTTGAGGTAAACCATAGGCCATTTTTTTTACTACAAACATCAAAATTGAAAGCAGATTCAGTGATGCTCTAAACTGCAAATAGGTAGGGAGAACAACCTCTAGGCATGAAACTTTGGCTTGTTCTAAATGCAATGAAGTCACTAAATGAAGAGAAATTACTCAGAACCCACAGAACACAGAGAAAGAACTTCAGACCATTCACAGTTTTTTCACATCATTGACAGCTTCCAGGCAGTGTTGCAGATTTCTTTGGTATTGATGGCTATTAATTATTTACAATACTGTTTCTACTATAGTAACTGTTTGGTTTATAATGTGCTGTTTACTTTCTGTAAAATGGATGTGCCTTTTCCATGTGATCAAAAAATTATTCATGCTCACAGTCTGCCAAGAAAACTACAGCTTCTTCTTCCCCACCCAGGCACCCCCCAAAAAAAACCCACCACAATTTTTCTGCAATAAGAGTCTGAATATTATAGACTTATGCAAATTCTGCTGGTGTAATTCAATATGGTTTTATTCTACCTAAACTATTTTAACTGTTATTCTGATATAGCAGAATGAGAGTTATAATGATGAAAGGGATTTAAATGTTCTACATAAAGAAAGAGAATTTATTATAAAAGCTTTTAGTTTTGGATGAGAAAGACAGTTTTTAAGTGAATATTTGGATCTTCCCCTCTAATTTATGTAAGAGATTGGGGTACTCACACTATACCTACAGTAGAAAACACATGGTAGAGTTGCATGCTGTGCACCAGCCAATATTGGGATATTCAACAGATGGGATGAGATTAGAGATGTTCTGAAATGAATCACATCATCCCAAACTCGTGCAAAGCAGACAGTTCATCAGCATCACCTGGCTCCCTGCACAGGCTTAATCGTGTTGAGCCTCTCTATCAAATAATGTAACTAAGCCCCAAGCAGTAATGTTTATAGAAGGAAACAAGGAAATATGTGTTTAATCCATAGCTCAGCCCTACCCTTTGAAGATAATTACATTGAATTTTGTGGTGATATTTAAATGGGCAGGCAAGGAATTTCTCATAGGTACTGTGCTACAGATTCATGTACAAAAATGTTCACTAACATCTTTCTTTTGCCTGGACAGTGCCTTGGGCTTATAGCTCTGCTGACAGAGGCCATGTTCCAAATCCCTCCTGGGCAGTCCTGATAGCTTCTGCAGAGGAAGACTGGTTTTTTTCCTCACTTCTAATTTTGATAAAATATAAAATAATTACACCAAAAATCAGAAATCAGGAAATCCAGAGATGCAAGAAACATACTGGTTTTATTATGAGCCAGGGCCTCTAGCTGTCAATAAAAGCAGAGCTTTTCTTGGGCACTAGGATGAAATTGAATAAAGTAACAACTGTTTTTTAAAATCTCTGAGATGTTTGCTTTCAAGGCCATCAAAAATGAGTTGGTTTGGTTTGGTTTGTTTTTTTTTCGTATTTCTGTTAGTGAAATAATAATTTAATACAGTATTTACTCAGTACAAAACCTCACAAACAGTGTGATCTCAGCAATATGGTAACTCTAGTCCACAGGGGTAAAGGAATAATTTCAGACATACCCAAATTTGTGAGAATTTGTAGGGGGACAGAAATGAAAGCCACAGAAAACACAGAAGTCCTTGGAACTTCTAATTAATTGCTACAATTTTTTTCAGTGTTTCATCAAAACCTCATCTGGGTATATTTCCTGAGAACAGCAGCCTTTCTATAGATAGGAATAAGTCTATGGGAAGAGAAAGAAAATGTTTTGAGGATTTATTGCATTTTTAGGAATGGAATTCTATAGATGCCAGGAGTTTTAACTAGCATTAGCCTACTTACATGTTTAAGAAGTGGGTAGAGGAGACAGAAGTGTGTCTTCCAAAGCACCTTCAAAAATACTACTGCATCAGTGTTTAGATTTTCATCCAATTCCAGATTCTCATGCTCATCCCCTTTTCTTTTCCCCCTGGGGCATTGCTCTGGGAAAAAGAACCTTAAGAGATGATAAAGTCACTTGTCTTCACGCTTCTTTCAAGTTCTCCTCTCTCTTGAAAGGTCTAAAAAGCTCAGAGCTGAAGTTGAATGCAATGGAATAGGGCTTCAACATCCCCCCCCGCCCCCGGTGAAGCGATAATTTCTGTATTTAAATATTCAGTCCTCTTGTTAGTCTTTTACCTGTTAAAGCCCTTTGAGCTCCAAGAATGCAAACATGGTGTGAAAGGAATGAAAGGAGACTTCTTTTTTTCCCAATATTTATTTCATAGAGGTGTTTTTTTAAAATTCCTCTCTATGCCTCTCTTGACCTGTAGGAGCAGCTGTTCTCTCTGACATCAGTTATTCTCTGATATGTCTAAAACACTATGCACCTCAACACAAATCCCTAGTTGTAGTGTCTTCATTATTGATGGTGAAGCTTATATTGCAGTCACTGACTATTTCATGCCAAGACATGATGAAACCACCCTTGAAGAAGCAGACTCATGGGATGGTGTTATAGCTGTGATAATACAGGGTTCAGAATACACTGCAAAATAAGAATGTGGGTGTTTGCTGTGTGGATCACCTTGCAGTTGTGCTACCAATATCCTGAGGCAAGGAGTAAATAGTGGACTTGCATTGTTTGCACAGGCTGCAGGCACTTCAGTCTAGGTACACCCAAAATTATGCTTCAAATTGTTCTGCCTAATTCAAGGTGTATTTGCACATAGCAAAATATAGTCAATAACTACAGAGCTTTGTGATTGTCTAAAGAAAGATGGCCACATGGAAATTTGGTGCAGAGTAAATTGATCTATTTCACTGATAACCGATTTGAAGTCTAAAGATGAAAAGGAACAAGGACAAGAGAGAAGCAGGGGATGATGGGAGTAAATTATACATGAGTACCTTGGCAAGAAAGGGTACTGAAAGAAGTTCCATTGTGATAAATTCATGGAAATGCTTCTCATATAAAGAGTGGACTACTGATTTCAGGTTAATGCAGCTTACCCAAATTTAATGCACCAATGTAAGTGTCAAGCAGAAATGGAAAATATATCAAGGGAAAAATTATCCCTTTTTTGCTCCTCCTTCCTCCCTCCTTTCCTGTCCCCCCTCCCCCTGCCATTCCTTCATGTCAAAGGATTTGTTTCTTATTACACTTATCCACAAAATTATTATGGATTTACTTCTTGGTAGGCAAAAACTTAAAAAGGCTTCCTAACCTGGACAACTTTTCCAATAACATTCCTGAATATCTTATTTGGCTTCCATCTATCCAAAGAAATATTTACAAGAATAGGTCTATTAAATTTCCTCTGGTATACTATTCAATTAGGTGAAAACTTCTTAAATATGGCTTGAAAGGTGTTTTGGGGAAATATAAATACATTACTATTGCTGTTTAGGGTATTCTTGGGCAAAAAGTACTAATAGAATATTATTGCCTCAAAGTAATAATCTATGTAATGACAAAGAAACAAACAAACTAACAAAAAAGAGCTGAAGAAAATATTTTGCACTAAAAAAATCTTCATCTAAATAAAGAATATCACTTAATAAACTGAATAAATATTGAAAGCCAAATGTATGTACATGTATTTATCAAATTTAGATTTTGGGGACAATTTTAGTAAAAAGCCTGCTAGTTTATACAGTATTAAGGGGGAAAAAAAAAAAGACCATAGAAAACAAATAAAAGAAACCAATCAAATTAGATGAAGCAGAGGTAGATTGTTTCATTAATTTTCCAAAACCCAAAATAGATTTTGATGCGAAATTTGAAAATATTTTTTTAAAAGAGAACAGTACTGATAGAGTATATTTTGTCTGTGCAAAATGCTAACATATTTTACTTTTTTTTTGTTCTCAGAACACAGTCTGTAAGGCTCAGAAGGTCTGTGTTCTTTGTTATAAATATGTGTTTTTTATAAAGCCAATTACATTTATCTTAACATGAGTCACTTATTCTTTTTATACATTTTCTTGTCGTGAATGTACTTGTATCAGAAGGGCAAGAGCTTCCAGAAGAAACAAAAATTAATGTCTGTTATGATAATTCGATTACAACAGAATTTACAGTTCTCATAGTTAAGATGCTGGATCACATGAAATTACCCTAATAGTTTCCTTATCTCAAATTTGACAGAAAACTCTGCATAACACTCTGTTCTGAAAAGAAAACAAAACCAAAACTAAACCAAACCAAAACAAAAAAACCCCAAACCAGGTATCTCAGTGAGAGGTAAACCAGATATGACAGAACACTGACCTTTTGAGAACAGTTTTCAAAGAAAAATACAAGGTTTATTATTTTATTTGTGTAGAGGGGTGCAATGTTTATTTTTAAATGGACTTTAAAAAGGACAAAGGTACAGATTAAGATAGGCATGATTTGTCTTGGCTGCTGCTCCAGAATCCACATAGACATGTATGTGTCTATGTGTTTCAAGTACAGCTGAATTTACAAAAAACCCAACTTTTGAATAGTTAGTCTATCAAACAAGAATTCTAGCCTTGTTTAGCCTTAATGGGAAAAGCTGTCATCAGTTCTGGTTTAAGGTTTAGAAAGTAACAGTATTTAAATTTACAGCACTGCAGTCACGGTCACTCATTGATGTTCGCCAAGGCACCTCTGTCTAGTTTCTTTTCTTCACTCCAGTATTTTGAGGATACTGAAGAAATGGAAATATTTCCTAAGCATCATCTAAAAATAGATAGAAATAGGAATATACTGGAGTATTCTGTGCCAATCCTTTTTTCTGGATTAATTTCTGTGTGAGTAAAAAGGGATTGTGATGAGTAGGATCGACTAGAAAAGGGTTTCACAAAAAAAATCTGTTGTGAGAGGATAGGTATTGCTATGGCTAAATGACATCCTAATTGATGTGAATGAAAGCACAGATTCTGTATAAGGAGCCCTTTTTAATGCAAATGCTGCCATACTGTCTTATGCCTCACAACCAAGAAGGGATAAAAATCGGGTAGAGGAAGCACTGGAAGAGGCACAGCCATACCTTCTCTAGACACCAGAAAAATTACAGGGACATCTCTGCCACATTTATATAACCTTCACATGTCTCACACAGTCATGCCAACCTAGCTCAGTCTGGATATTCCTTGTACCAAAATTAAATCATGCATTAACCTCAGCCACAAAGAGAGAAAAAAGGTCTTTAGACATTGTAGGGGGAAGGAGATTAATTTTGGCATGGTTAAACAGTACCTGATTCTGAGGAGACCCTTCTAAGTCATCCCTAGAAGGTGTTTTGATTGTGTTATTGTGCTGGTTTATTAAAACTCAAACTCAGCTCCTCATCTAAGTCACACATATGTAGGAAGAGGGTTGCCTTCATAAAGTAGCACCACCATAAAAAATTATGCAAAATAATTTCAATAAAATTATTTCAAATACAGCAACTCCTTTGCACTGTAGAAGGACATTTCACTCCAGAACTCTGCTACTAACCTGTTATATAGAAACTGCCCAGCTGTTACTATATTATTATTTCTATTTGTGCTTAGACATGATGATATTGTCAACTTTGGAGTTTGCTTTTGTGAGTGGGAGATTATGTTGTCATGCTGCAATTTGGGAAGCAATCAAACAATAGAGAAAAAAATTATCAGAAATTACCTGTGTTTAAAAGTTAAGGGCAGAAACTGGAAAAGTCTTGCTCTGTTCTTCCCCTGCAAGTGGATTATGAAAAAATAAAATAGGAGGCGGAGGACACAAGATGTTGTATGTATAGCTGTGTGGAAAAAGGATTTTTCTAATCTAAAGCTTAGACATTTTTTCTCAGAAGTTAATTAAAATCTTATTTAAGTAATTCAATAAGATGCATTTTGATTTTCCTCAAACAGGCTGAGAAGCAGACATTTTACTGAAGAAAGTAGAATTCTTGATATAGAAAATAATTTAAAAAGCATTAAAGATGCTGGATGGAAACTGGTCTAGAAGAAAAGGATCTGGGGATGCTAGTTGACAACTGTATAAACGTGAGCCAGCCCTGCGCCCAGGTAGCCAAGAAGGCCAGTGGGATCCAGGCCTGTATCAGCAATAGAGTGGCCAGCAGGAGCAGGGCAGGGATTGTCCCCCTGTACCCAGCACTGGTGAGGCCACACCTCGAGTGCTGTGTCCTGTTCTGGGCCCTTCTCTAAAGGAAGGACATTGAGGGGCTGGAGTGTGTCCAGAGAAGTGTAGAGGAGCTGGTGAAATGTAGAAACTAAGCCTGATGAGGAACAGCTGAGGGAGCTGGGGCTCATTAGCCTGAGGAAAAGGAGGCTCAGGGGTGCCCTTCCTGCCCTCTACAGCTGCTTAAAAGGAGGGTGTAACCAGGTGAGGCTCAGCCTCTTGTCCCGGGAAATCAGCAGCAGGACAAGAGGAAATGGCCCCAAGCTGCACTGTGGAAGATTCAGGTTGGACATCAGGAAGAATTTCTTCATGAAAGGGGTTGTTAAAACATTGGAATGTGCTGTCTAGGGAGGTGGTGGTATCACCTTTCCTGAAGGTGTTCCCTTTCCTGAAGGTGTTTGAGGAATGTTAGGATGAGGCACACTGTGCCACTGAGAGTGCTAATTGATGATGTGGTGATTGGACTCAATTATTCTGGAGGTCTTTTCAAACCTAAAAGATTCTGTGATATATCTAAATTTTCACATTTTATATCAATACTTCCCCTTGCCCATATTAGATGGATTCTTTCATCTGCTTATGTTTTGCTGACCCTTAGTGTTTTATTTTCAGATATCCGAGTTGGCCAGTTTTCTAATGTGGTCAAAACCAAACTACAACTATCTTCATTACCCTTAAAGGGGTCAGGCTGAAGCCCACTGAAGTACTCTGATGGCAACTGTGATCACATCTTATCTTTTTTTAATCACATGGAGAAAATTTTTCTCACATTGATTACATTGATAATCTCCAGGGAAGTTTGGAGCTTATAGAAGTGTTAAAGAAGCTTTAAGAAGTGTTTCATTATGTCTGAAACATGGGCATCTGCAGTAAACAAGCCTACCTTTAGCAGTCTATAATTTTGTTGTGTTTGTTTTTGTTTTGTTTGTGTCCCCCAGTGATATTGAAAGCCATCAACTGTTTCTTTAAAAAGTTCCAATAATATGTGACAAATGAAATGTCAAAAATCTGGGTAATTTATACATATATATATACATACACACACATGTATACCTCATATTTTAAATACATTTAAAATACAACACAATTAATTCTGCAGGATAAAAATCAAATAAAATTGATACTGTTTTTCCTTCGAATTGTTCAAAATATTTTATTGTGCAAAAGTATTCCAGCAACCGTGGGTGATAAAAACTGAAGTATTATAATCTCAGTGTAAACATAAGACAGAAGATAGGAATATTATTGTGTAGGGTACTCCTCCAGGAACAAACTATTTGCTGTTCTGAATATTTACGTATCAGAAGTCAGTTTTGGTTTGTGGTTCTGCCTGAACCCAGACCTTTGGTGAACACAGGGCTGATGTGCCCCAGAGATCTGCGCAAGCTGGGCCATGTGAAGCAGGTTTTCCAGTCCCAGAGCTAACTGTGGCCTTGCCAAACTGAACTGAATCCAGAGGACCACCACCCCACAGAGGGGATGGCCCACAGAACCCATTGAGATCTACATCTCTGCAGATACCAAGCTCAAAATTTCCTCAAACACCATTCTGCAGAGACACTCTGCAGTAGGAAGTAGCTCAGGTTCATTTCTGTTCTTATAAAAAAGCCTTTACAGCACAGTTAATCCACTGTTGATAACTGGAGATGACAAACCTGTTATTTATGAGGATTAATATGAAGTCCACAAACAGGACTTGCATTTTTTTTAACAAAGTATTTGTGTCTCTTATAGCGCTTTGTGATATATAAGGAATGTAAGACTAACTTAGAAGCAAAGTCGCAGTGTCCTTGTTTCTTCCAACATACCCCAAACAAGTATTGCAGAAGCAAAATGTATCCTGTGAGCTGCTGTAGATAAACAGATAATAGAAAATTGGGGCAATCAAATACAACATATTTTACATCTGAAAGCAAGTAATCTTCAGAAAAAAAATTGTTGCTATAAAAGAATTTATTAGTATATATTCCTGTATTTATGCATGTTTAAAACATGCTTCATAAGCAATTAACCTGGGACAATTAACAGTAGGGAATGTACACCTTTTTGTAGTGAGCAAAACTAAAGTGCTTCAGCCTTTTAAATGTGAAGTGTAAGAGGTGTCATAACTAAAATGCCTTTTAAGAAAATCTTGAAAATGGGAAAATGGAATAATGTCTCTCTTGGCTATTCATTTATTTTTTTAAGTAGCTTGGGGTTCTGCAAAGGATGAAATATGAAAATTTAATTTTTTACTTCCTGTACTGATACTACTTGAGCAATATGGCAATTATCTCAACTGTACTGGCCAATTTCTAGTCTCTGTTGCTCTGAGGTACAGAATATCATGTGTTTTTGTACTAAACCCACAAAAGTCTAAACCCACTGATATTTAAGGACCATAATGAAGTTCGAATTAGTTCTGTAAATATTTAGCTATGAAATAAATTGAGACCTTTGATTTAAGAAATTCCAGGACTACAAAACAATATAAAGAGAAATGCAACAAGAAACAGAATACAGTAGATTTAATTAAAAAAAAAAATTAAATATTTAGATTCTGAAGAGTTGACAAATATGTATATGTATGTATATACACATGGTTCCCAAATGTAATTCTTCTTTTTCTTATTTTGTTCATTTCACTACTAACTATTTGTGTCCAATATAGCAACTATTAAAAAAAAGACACAAAATCTTCCACTAGATATTGTTTATCTCCTGGAAATTTGGTTTTCTTAGAATGATATTCCTCATTATTTTACAATCTGTGAAAGACTAATTAAAATGTATAATCAAATAAATTAAGAAACCAAATAAAATGTATAATTAATATGTATCAAACACATAACATATATTTGAAATCCTGTACTTAATGAAGACCCTATATTGGAGGCTACTGCAAGTGTGACTGCAAATTTAAAATTACTATTTCTATGCCCTACCTGATATATTCCATTTAGATATTATTCCATATAATCTAGATTAATGAAGGGCTTCTTAATAAGAAATAGAGCTTTTTGTGGTGACTATTTATACACACAATATTTTACAGAGGGTACAGAATCATTGTGTTCAGTTCTACTTAGAGATCACAATTTTTCATTTTGAGTTTTTCCAAACACTCACATTGTCTGTATCCAATGGCATTTCCATAACCACTGGTATTTTTGCATAATTGCATGTCACTGTATTGTCACAGGCAATGTACAATGGCAAAGTATAATATGTGTATTTGACTCAGCCTCGTGACAAAGGTGAGCTCAAATAATTTTAAGACATTCTGAAGCCATTTATGATATCTTGAAGTGTACAACGATGTGCTGTGTGAGAAGAACACACGTGGGCTGGTATAATGCTGGATAGCTACATGAACTTTAAAACATGGACAGAAAGGTTCTTAAATCTATTAGACACATAATTAAGCAGTGAAATACAAAATTATTTAAAACTTGGTCAAGTTGGTAAAATCTACTCTTATTAATGTCCTTTAAAGGAGTAAATATATAAGCAATACTTATAAATAGAAAATTTTTGTTTCTTCTACATTTTTATTATTACAGCTGCTTAATTATGGCATGCAGCTGTTTAGTGCATCAGACAAAGAAACATGCTTGCTATAAAAACTTATAAATATGTTTAGAAAAGGAAACCACATTTCAGCATGGTTTCATATTCTCCATTATAACATAGAATAATTTCTATGTGCACTGATGGTCAAATGAATCTATGATAAATGTATTTCTCTATGAAAAAAAAGCAAAGGAAAATTTTAAAGTGCTATTTATTGGTGTTTGGTGGAAGGAATCCATGACAATAGATGATAAACTATTTTATGTGCCTTTTATACTTGGTTCATCCTTGGAGCACTGGTGTCATATGACCTACACAAGAATAATTTTTAAAGATTGGTAATAATAAGAAAATACTCAAAAGGACCTCCCTGATTCCACAGTAAGTTTCAGTGAAATAGTCGATAGGGCCTATCTTCTAAATTATTTTCCTGTTTTTCAAAACCTTTCAAAACCTTGGTGATCCCACACGTATGGAGCAATATATTAAAAGGACCAAGAAATCTTATTCACCTCTAATTTTATATGCTTCTTTTTGTATAATGGTGTTATAAGGGAGAGAAATGAAGGATTGATTTTCATAAATGAGAAATTTACTCTAAAATTAGACCCACATCATGCATTGATATTTATAATGATAAATATTTGACTTCTGTTTTCTCTAATAAGATGGATTTAGTCTGAGTAATATGATATTGATAATTATGTGATTGGCAAGTTCTCTCCAAGATTACCTCAATCATTTATTTCAGGATGTACATAGTAGAGTGATGAGCTCCTCATCCTTTATTTGCAAACCTGAAATGCAGGATATCAGGGCCAGATAACATTAAAGGCAGAACTTTACAGGAAAATAGATTAATATATAGGGAAAACTGGAGCTTGAGATTTTAAATTATTGCCAGGAAACTAAATTAAACAATACCATAATATTAAGGAGTTTAAAAAAATTGCACCAAGATAATGAAACAATTTGGACTTAATGAAAAACTATAAGAGAAAGATGCTAATGATCCAAGATAATTTCCGTGTCCTTTGGTATAATTTCCAGGCTATCTTTCTCTAATCTGGAGAGCTCTTGGGAGGAATGGATTAAAGATTGTCAAAGACAGTTGTATATCACTCAAGTGACCTGGCAGCCAGGAACAGCATTTGATAAACCTGTCTGAACAGTAGGACAGTGATCCTGTAGCATGGACAGAGTTTACCAGTGCCTGCATCTCCATTTGTATGCCTCTGCCTGGACTCTCCTTTGAAGATGTCCTGTTTAGTCAGATAATGGAAACAGATTTAGACTAGAGCACTCTGTGCTCTAGTCACAATCTTATGGTGGATTTGGCTGCTTGCCTGTGTTGCCAGGACTTGTGTCCTGGTTTAGGGCAAATTTTGGAGGAAACCTCCAAGTTGGGGTCTCTTTAGAACATAAATCCAAGTGGCCCTTCCCACAGCTGGTTTGGGAAAAGATTGATTTCCTTGGAGAAAAGTGGAAAAAATCCCTGTTTATTTAACAGGCAAAGCATTCACCAGCAAAAAAAATGAACAATATTAAGCAAAAAATCTCTTGCCATTCTGTAGAGATGACAAACTCAGAATGTCCTTTCTTTTTGACAGTAGCTCAGCTCACCCAGGCTGTTATCAGTCCCTCTGGTGCTGGAAATCCCGCGGGCCAAGCCCGGCCTGGTGAGGAGCTCCCGGTGCAAGCTCCCAGTGTTTTCCTGGGTGTTCAGTCCAGAGCAGGTTTGAACAGTTCCAAGAAAAAGAAAAGCCACAGTCCAGGGAACTTCTCTGCCTCAGCAAGCTGAAAACTAACTAAAAGCAAAGGAGAGCTCTCTCCTGGCATCTGTCTGTTCTGCAGACAACACAGCCCAGGAGAGAGAATGTCGGGGAGCAAGTGCAGTTCCTGAAAACAAACAGCACTTCTTCTCTCCCAGTTTGCTCTCAGAACCAGTCTTAAAGGTGCAAATCCAGCATAAACACAACAGACAGCTGGGGACAGAAGCATTATAAAGTCACTCTAGGGCACTTGCATACTTGACAAACCTGACTGTTTTCTATGAGGAAACAACTACCTCGATGGATGGCAAGACAGCAGTGGGTATTCTCTACCTCAACTTCAAGCAAGGCTTTCAACACTGTCTCTCACAGCACCCAAACTCAGGAAGCCTGGACCAGATGAGTGAACAATGAGGTGGATTGAGAGCTGGCTGAGCAGCAGATTCCAGAGGGTGATATTCAGTGACACAGAGTCAAGTTGAAGGCCTGTCCACAGTGCTTCCTCCCAAGGTTCAATACTGGGTCCAGCACTGTTTAATTTATCCAGCAATGACTTGGATGAAGGGGCAGAGGCCTCCTCAGCAATTTCACTGACAACACAAAGCTAGGAGGACTGGTTGATACCCCAGAGAGCTCTGCAGCCATTCAGAGAGACCTTGACATGCTGGAGAGCTGGGCAGAGAAAAAAAATCTGAAATTCACAAAGGCACATACAGGGTCTTGCACCTGGGCAGAAACAACCCCAGGTACCAGCACAGAATGGGGGTGACCTGCTGAAAAACAGCTCTGTGGAGAAGGACCTGGGGTTCCTGGTGAACCACAAGCTGTCCATGAACCAAGAGACCAAGTGGATCCTGGGTGCATTAGGAAAAGCATTGCCCAAGGTGCATTAGTAAGATGCATTAGGAAGACCATTGAAGTTCAAGGGAGGTGATTCTGCCCCTCTAGTCAGCCACAGAGAGGCAAATCTGGAGTGCTGTGTCCAATTCTAGGGTTCTCAGCACAAGAGACCACGGAGCTACTGGAGCAATCCCAGCAGAGGTTAACATAGGTTAGTGTATAACAATACCTCACTTAGGAGAAGTGGCTGAGGGAGCTGGGGCTCTTCAGCCTTGAGAAGAGATGAGTGAGAGGGGATCTCATCATTGTCGTGAAGTGTCTGAAGAAAAGGGCTGAGAAGATGGAGCCAGGCTCTTCTTGATGGTGCTGAGCAATCGGACTAGAGGCAATGGGCAGCAAATGATGCACAGGAAGTTCCATCAGAACATGAGGAAAATTTTACTGTGCAGATGACTGAGCACTAGAACAGATTGCCCAGAGAGGTCACAGAGTCTTCCTCACTGATATTCAGAGATATCAGGACCGTCTGGATGCAATCCCGTGCCATATGGTGTAGGATGACCCTGTTTGAGCAGAGAGGTTGGACCAGCTGACCCACTGTGGTCCCTTTCAACCATAATTATTCTGTGAATTTGAGATTCTGTGAGATTCTGTGGATGAAATACAATTGCTGTTTTCACTTTTTTCCTTAGCATTTGGATGTCCTGAATTCTGAGGCTGCGTTAATTCTTGCAATGATATTGTTTTGAATTGTGGTATTGTGCAAAACTGCTGTTCTAACCCCTCCTGAAAGCAATAAGAAGGGGAAACCAAATCAATAGCTTGCCAGGTCCCTCTAAATCAAGGTAAAATTACATAAAGCCTCCTTCAGTCTCATAGGAAACGTTAAATGGGAAAGACAACTGCCACAAATACAGAGACTAACGTGAGCTCCTTAATGGTTAATGTCAGTGACTGACACAAATTACTCATATTAAAATTGAAGATACGTCACATTAGTTCTTTTGTGACACTAGACACTAGAAACAAAGTTTCATTATTAATTAAAAATTTACAAAGCTCATCTATTTTATGCTTGAGTTTGTGCTCAGGAGAGAAAATGGCTCATTCAGTAGAGGGTGACAATATCTAATTGTGATTCTTCTACAGCTTCTAATTGCAATAGAACAGTAATGAAGTTAATATTGTGCTATTGATACTAGCAGTTCAAGGCATGGTACAAATCCAGATGTCTGTTTTGACCCTGTTGTCTGGTAGATCTAATGGAAATTGTACCAGGAAGTTTCTCTTTCTAGATAGCTGTCCCTTACTCATGGAGGAAATTTTAAATTTTTCCTTGAAACCTACGCTTGAATATGGTTTTCACTAATGAGTAAAATGAATCTTTTAAAATGACACAAAGAAACTAGAATTTAACTTTTTAACTTTACTGATGCATACTACTATAAGCAATTTATATAAGGCCCTAGTTCAGACAACCATATAAAAATATTATCCAGCATTTTTGAAGCCTTATCAGCAAATCAGCAAATATTCCTAAAAACATTTTGAGTGATACAGGCTTTGTCAGGACTGTTCACGTGATGAGATTTAAAAGCTTCAGAGAACAAGTGTGGTAAATTACAGAAAATAATTATTTTTGTCAACTCAGTGTTTCTGCACCTATAGATGCATTGAAGTGAGATCCTGTACTGATGTGGAAGAGGGGGATATGAAGCAGTTACGAAGGAGCTGGGAGTAAGATCACTGAGAAAAATTAACAGGGAGCCGTGTACAGGCACAGTTTGCCAGGCTCTGGTGGCTTCTCATCCCACCAGGGCTGGAGAGAGAAGCAGTGTGAGGAGGCACGTGAGCAGTTTGTAATGAGATTGCAGCCGGAGCTTGTGGGAGAGCAGCAAAGGCTGATCAGGAGCCCTGTGCCCCGAGGCACAAGTAACAGAAAAGGGGAAGAGTACTGTCAGGATATCTTCACTGCAGAATGAGCTTTCACTACACTAATTCTGGTCTGCCTCCAGAGGGCTGAGCTCAATTTGCCTAGCTTGAACAAATAACACGGCGTACTTGTAGGGATTAATTTTATCTATTGCATGCATTGTAATAAAAACCCCACTGGGCAGTTACATATCAAATTACAAAACGTGTAAGCAGTCTTATTCCTTTTTC
The DNA here is from genome assembly GCA_013396995.1 of Dicaeum eximium. NCBI lineage: Eukaryota > Metazoa > Chordata > Aves > Passeriformes > Dicaeidae > Dicaeum > Dicaeum eximium. The sequence goes on along the minus strand of VWZP01004922.1, from coordinate 108,721 downwards.
CCCAACTTTCCTGCTTCTTGTAAAGCTAAAGATTAATTGCTATTTGAACTGCCTTGGGGGATGGGAAAAGCATTAAATGGGAAAAAAATTATACACTAAAATGAAACTCATGATATGTCCTTTAAAAAAAAAAAAAAAGTGTGTATATTGAGAGTTTCAATTGATTTTACTTAAAAAGAAAACATAAAACCTTGTCACACATCCTATAAACAGGGTATTATGACAACTCTTTCTATGTGTATCTTCTGTGCCATTAGTTACATCTCAAGAGTCATCTTAAATTGCTTAAATTTTACTGTAATTAAGTTTTAGTCACACAATTAAAATATTTTTTGCTTATTTTTTACCTTGAAATAGCTACTCATCTTGGGAGATGGTGAACAAGAACTATAGTCACTTCTGCTAATTTTTAGTCTACTGTCTATTTTCTTTCTTTTATTTTTTTTAGTTCTCACAAAGGGTTTTTGCCTTCAGTGATTTGCCTGTTTTCACAGGAACTATTTATGACTACTGCACATTTAATTTTCTTCTCCTAAATCTCTGCAATTTTTTCAGTATCTAATTTTCCTCACATTAATGCATTAATTGAGAGCTTCAGGGAGTTTTGTTTGTTTGTTTTTACCCTTTAAAGTGTACTTTATGTTTCATGTTCTATGATCCACTCATATTCTTATCTAAAATGTCAGGTGATATATTGCTCTTGTTTTGTCACTACCAGGGATGTTGGTTTACTGAAGGCTTTCTTTGCTGCCTACAAATCAGTTAATATGACTGGAACAATACTCCTCCAGATTCTACTTTATTTTCACCTCAATTGAAGACTAATGCACTAACCTTTTTTACCTTTTTTCTTCTGAGTCCTCTCCACTTCCTATTTCTTAGAATCACAGGTCTCAAGGAAGTCTTCAATGACATGACTAGGTCACTGTTCTGTCTTTACAGTTGGTTTTCCTTTATGCTGTAAAAGAATTTCTGTAACTTCCTAAATTTTTTTTCTACCTAGTTGTCTATTAGAATTGATATTATTGTTAAAAAAAAAAATCATACTGTCATTATTCATCAGTCTGGGAAATACAGTAAAGTACTAGGTTGTCAACTGTCTTTCAGAGATCCTAAAACCCTGTGGTTTTTATATCCAAGACAAAATAACTACGAAGCTTCTTTCATTTTACAGAAGTGTGCATATTTTTGCTTTATCATTATCTAGAATTATTTCAGTAAGTTTCTGGACATAAAGATGAAAACCTGTGTTTTGTATTGGTCAATATAATTTGGTACATAGCTTTGCATTTTATCTCAGCCTTTCTCTGGCAGCTCCCCTGGTACTTGCCTAACTACCTGTGATCAAATTGAGTCTACATGTCCAATAAATATCACTACCTCTCTTCAGCTAGTGCCACTGTACTGAAATTTGGGCTAGTCAAGATGTATGGGACTATCTCTAATGCCTTTCAGTCTCCTAGGAGTTACTTCCAGTAAATGTTTCCCCTGAACTTCAATAATCACATGTGCTTGTGCTCAGGGTAAATGTTTATTGGGGTCAGCAGGAGCAAGTCTTGCATGTATTTTTTGAATAAACACTGACTGTGACAAATGGCTTTTGTGTCAAACTGTGCTCTTGTAGGGGCGTTTGCTCTTTGTGTTGTATCCTGGGTGTAGCTTTGCTACTGAAAATCAGATGATTTGACAGCTCTCCTTATTTCCAGATCCTTATGTGCTCTAGTTTGTGTGTTTTGCCGTCTCTCTTAGTCCATCAGCCCTCCATCCACTGTGAGACTAGACTTATTTAGTTTACTATGTTCTCCCTGACTCCATGGAAATAATTATATGTTTTGTTTGCTTATTTCTAGTGTCTATGTAATTTAGTCCTTCCTGGTCTTCCTGAAGTAATTTTGGAGCAATGACAGGAACAGTACTGCTTTTATAGATGGAGTAATGAACAGACATTTGTTTTCACCCAGGCCAGGTTAAACAAACCACCTTTCCCCATTTGAACTATACACATCCCTAAGGCCAACCCATTCTCTGTGTCAGGTTAAGTGGAAAATGATGCAAATCACCAACTTTATGTGCCAAGTTGTGTTACAAGTGAATGAGTCACTGCACTATAGTGGGAAGAGCTGGGCTGGACAACCTCATACAAAAAATTCAGCAATGCTTCTCAAAGAGCTAGAAGATGGCAAATTACAGATAAGCGGTAAATTCAGAAGGAGAAACTTTGTGCATCAAGCTGATCAACTTCAAGGTTTTTTCCACCAGTCTTTGTTGAAAAAGCACAACTTCTGTGTTCTGTCCAGGAATGCCTAAAAAGCCCATCAGTCAAAAGATGTAACAGCTTTATTCAAAGTTGTGTTTGGTAGATAAATTAAGTCAGTAAGTGTGTACAGAACATTCTTGACAATCACAGAATTAATCCAGGTGGGGATTTTTTGTGAATTCGAGTCTAAACAGAACAAATCCTTACCTTTTGCTTTTTAGGACATATTTTCTCTGAATAACGAAAGGTATTTTCCACCCTTTATAAAACTGGTCTACTAAACTCACTTGTGATGCAGAATTCTTGTATTTTATTTCCAACTCATTAAAGAAACAAAAAAATAGAAAAGTTTCAGTGTCTGAGTCAGTGGTGTGTGATGCTCACGCACTGAAGTAGCAATAAGCTGGACATGTCTGTCTGTCTTGCAGTGAGGGAACATTTTCCCTGGTGCCATTAGAAATTGTATTAAGCAATAAATGCTGCCTAGGATACCAGATGCTCTCTTTTTGTGCTAACAGCCATCCAGACATGGGCAGAGGTTTAATATTCTCTTGAGTCTATAATTTCTTATGGACTCATTTCTAGATAAAGCAGTCTTCTGGTCTTTTTAGCTTGTGGTGCTAAAGGGTGGCCCCTGGCAGGAGGAACAGGCAGAGGCCACTGATTGCATAGGGAACCCCTACAAAGAAAAATTACCTCATTATTTTCTTTCTCTCAGGCGTCTGGGTAGCTGTGGAAATGGGCCCCAACAGCAAAAGTGTGAAAGGAATTCACCTGAGTGCTTCTGATATCAGCAATAAAGCTGGAGAAGGCATAACTGCTGGACAGCTGATACAAGTGACAGAACTGACAGATAAGAAATTTCAATGCAAACATGTCAAATTCTAGATTTAAATCTTACCTACATTAAAGTATATAATCCTGAATGATCTCATTGTCCAACCAGAACTAAGTAACACATTTAATATTTTACAGAAGTTTCGTTATTTATTGTCTAAAAAGTTCCAGCTTCAGAGTCATTAGCAGAAATTATGTAGTGAAGAATTTTTCATCATGAACATTTAGAGCAGTAGTTGTTACGGAAAGCAAAATTTTGGACGACATTTGTGGGTAAATTACTCACCCCGTTTCTTTATCTCTACCTAGCTGTAAACCACTTAGCTATAACTTGGTAAATTTTTATTTATTCAGAGACAAATAAAACTTGTATTTGTACAGAGTGAAAACGCTGTTTGCACAAAATGTGCAAAATAAGTTATCTAGAGACGCTTTGAGCATGTAGTTACAGAGTGAAAATGAGGACTCAGGTTTTAGTCTAACATACTCATTCTATGTTCCTAAATAATACAAGTGGAATTTCCATATAAACAGGACAATATTATTTGTCAACATTTAAAGAACTGAAATGTGACATTATGGTATATGTATGTACATACATATATTTGTCATACATATATGCAAAAATTCTTACATATTTTTGGGGTTAAATTATTTTCCAAAAAGCTAAGAAACAACACCATTGACTGGCAAACTTCTGAACCACCTCGGGGAGAGATTTTTTCAACCATTCACAGGACAGAGGAAAAATTAATAGGCTGAATGGCATCTGAGGCTCAAATACACAAGTGGAACATAAAAGGATCTTAGAAAGGAAAGTCTCTGTTCTTTCTATAACTTGGATGGATTTGTGCCTTTTTCCTGAATTATCTGAGTATATTTTGCATCGGATGGAATTAAGACCTCATGAGTTTTAAAATTAAAATGTTCCTTGGTCTGTAGATGTAGGGTATTTCAGGCAGTCTGTGACAGACAAGTTATATGACACTTCGGGGTGACCTGAGAGATAACCAGTAAGAATGTATTGTAAGGAGAAGAATGAATATACTTTTCTATTTTGAATTCTTCTGAAAAATAAGTTAAATTTCTTCTGTGATGGTATGGCCTAAAGGGCAAAGACAAATGTATACTTGTCACAGAAGTGACTAGTATGAAAAAAATTACCAATAGAGTTTACTTAATTAAAGATAATAGCAAATCAGTTTGCTTTTCAAATTGATGTTTGTTCCCACCTAGAAAAAGACAAGAAAAAGACAACATTGAAAACAAGTTTTGTTTTTTTTAACAATATCCTGAAACTCATAGCTGCATGAGCATAAAACAAGGAAGAAAACCTTGTGCAGTACAAAAAAATCCCAAAACAACAAATCAAAGCTATGTCTTCTGTCATTAGAGAGTAGCAAATGGAAGAAGACCGTATTCAGTATTTAATGAATTCTCCTAAAAGAGATTTAAAAAATTACATGCCTGCAAGTTTTTGTTTCCCTAGTGCTGTGACCTATGTGTGATGTCAGGATATTGTTTTCAATTATATTCTAATTCAAATACACAGATCTATAAAACAGGGAAGATATCACTATCAAACTGAAAATCGAAAAAGAAGGATGATAACAGGAAAATCCTGATTCTGCTCACGTATCATCCATTTAGGCATTTAATCAAGAAAATCTCAGGTTGGAACTCCCAAGCTCAGACAATATTCTTCACAGTGTGTTATTGCACGCACTAAATAGCAATTCCCTATTTTACACAGGTCTGCAGAGCTGTTTATCGCCAATTTCTCATCTATCATTGACAAGCTGAAAAGGTGCAGACAAGGTCAGTGCTAGCTCTTGATCTGCTATAGGATATCTGGAAGCTGACACTCCTATGTAGATTGCAGTGGGTTTTGAACCAATTTAACCAACTCACATTCGAGACTACTGATGTGAAATCTCAGTGAACATTATCAGAAGAAATAGCTGAAAGCACTCAGGAGCTCTTATTTTTTCCCCCTTTCTTCTTTTTTCTTTTAAATTATTTAATATTTACTACTTGAATTGCTCTAAAGTGTTCTACTGGATGCAAAGTGAGAATTGGTTCTAAACCAGACATTTGTGAAGACTTAGGTTTTCAAGATTAGGCTGGGAAGATCAAGATCATTCTACTATGACAAACTAGGATCATGAAGAACATACTCTCGTCTGGTTTTCAGAGAATAACACCAAAGGAACTTCCTGAAGTGAAGTGCAAGTGAGATAAATAAAATGGATATCAAACTAAGGGTTAGAAATCAATGATTACTTTTATATTGTTTCTGCATGTGAATTTAAAAAAAAAAACTGTTTTCTATTTTCACATATTGGATACTTAGAAGTTAATTACATCAAATTTGTTGTGAGCCTTTAAGCTTTACACAAAGTATTTCAGAGAGAGAGGCTTAGTCTCGACATCTTGCTGCTTGCTGAGTGGAGTTTTCTTTGTGTCTGTCAAACTTGTACATGACTTTCTGAGAACAAAGAGGAAGAAGAGGAGGAACTGTGATTCAAGAATTTGCATCTGACAGCAGCACCAGTGGTCCTGAGCTGAGAAAGAGTTTTATGCAGCTGAGAATTAAGATTGCTTTTTTCCCAGACCTACTGGCGCAGCCGCATATGGAGCTCTTCCCACGTTCAGGCAGCCTCCATCAGTCTGGCAGAAACAAGCCAGTGAAAAGGATAGGGGTGGTTGAGATGGCAGAGCAATGATGGGAGAATTCTTGGCAAGAGATTGTGCTCTTCTAACTGAACTATCATTAAAACAGCACATACTCCTGTGGGCTGGATTACAGTTTCTCTTGGAATGCACACCCTTTCTGTGCTTTCTCTTCAAAGGCAAGACTAAGTGATAGCCTACATCAGAGGCAGCAAGAACTATCTGTTTTTTCTTTTCTGTGTGAAGCACTAAGATGGAAGCTTAGGCATAGCAGGAGTATGTCTTTCATTGCTGTCCTTCCTCCTGTTTCATCTTTTCCTCAGTTTCCCTTAAATACTCTTTTTGCCTTTGTTTGAAAGAAGTAGATTAAAGGAAGGCACTGCAAGCATCTTCCCTCTTGCTTCCCCCCTTATGATTTTGACCATCTGTCTCAGTTGCTTGTTAGGCTTCAGGCACTGTGAAATTGGTATCCTCTAAAAGGTGTAATAAGGTAGTGTAGGTCTTCTTTCATCTTTTTTCCAAATACCTGCTTTTATTTTGGTCTAATGGAGAAAAGGGGTTTTTCCTGTAAGTTTGTAATTTGTTGTTTATTGGTCAACTTCTAATGCACACCTTGGAAGGCTTTTAGAAAGTTAATATAAGTACTCTGTAACACAGCATCCACAATGTCCTTGTTGTTCTGGTGAGTGCTCCATTAATCAGTTATAATGGGTTGATGACCCCAAGCTGATAAAACTTTGACCCTTGCATCTCAGCAAAGACAGACTTTAAGGCAGGCACATGCACCTGTCACCATCTATTTTCACATAAGAAGGGAAATGCTCCAGTGTCATTATTATTATTTCTTCAGTTACAGAGTTGGGGCCTCTGCTGGGGTGATAAAACCACAGAACAACAGAAAACTGAGATTTAAAAAAAAAAAAAAAACCAAAAAAAACCAGTCAACATCAAGAGAAACTAATAAAATACAAGGAAGAAAAAGGGGAATGAAAGACAAAAGGAAGGAGTGAAGAAAAATAAAAATGCTAGGAAGAAAGATAAGAAAAGAAGAAAGGAAGAAAAGAAAAATAGGAGAAAAGGAGAAAAAATGGAGAAAAGAAAAAAGGAGAAAAGGAGAAAAGAGGAGAAAAGGAGAAAAGGAGAAAAAAAGGAGAAAAGGAGAAAAGGAGAGGAGACTCGAAGAGAGGAGACTCGAGGAGAGGAGAAAAGAAAAGAGAAAAAAGAAAAGAAAAGAAAAGAAAAGAAAAGAAAAGAAAAGAAAAGAAAAGAAAAGAAAAGAAAAGAAAAGAAAAGAAAAGAAAAGAAAAGAAAAGAAAAGAAAAGAAAAGAAAAAAGAAAAGAAAAGAGAAAAGAAAAGAAAAGAGAAAAAAGAAAAAAAGAAAAATTTTGCAGATTAGGAACTAAGAACCAGAAACCAAATTCAGGCTTCTGGAATTACAGGTTAACAGCTACAATACAAAAGTATCCAAGAAGTACTGCTTTATTTTAAACTCCAAGGACAAGAGTATTTCAAACCCATATTTAGAAAAGTATCATATACCTCAGAGGTATTCCAAGATCCAGCAACAGACATGATTCATTGGAGTCAATTTCTAGCGTTGCCTCTAGAAGACACAGTCTTTTTTCTCTGTTTCAGTAACACCTGGGAAGACAAGGTAAAGAGAAGGGAACAGTTTTCTGCCTCTGTTTGTTTCACCCTGATTATTGACACTGTAGGAACTGTGAAATTGGTGCAAATAGACGCAAACACAAGTGAAGAAACCTACAAAAACCTTTGAGGCACCACTCTAAGCCTTCTGTGGTTCAAGCATCTCAAGTTTCATTTGTGTCTTAAAAGGCTTCAGCTGTTTTGCTGCAGGTATCTTTTCTTCCTCTAGCTGACAATTTGGTGGGCCAGGAATTTTGCCTAATAAGAATGTAGTGGAGGTAAATTGCATTATGAGCATTCTACTGAAAATGAATTCACAGAAATGTTGATTTTAACTAGAAATGATGTTAGAGTGACTTATTCTACTGTACTGGCATTTAGTGGTCCTTTTTATGAACATAGTCTCTCCAGCTTATCATGGAGTTTTTAATGGTCTTATGTTACAGAGATAACACTTTTTTTTTTTTTGTGGTTAGCACCAGTTGAACAACAAGTAATGTTTATCTGTTCTCTCTCTTTTCTTGTTTCTCCTCTGTTTCACCTCTTGCTTCTACTTTTTGTTCCTTTTCCTGTTATTGTCTTCTTAGCTGAAATCCTTATTTTCACCCTATCTGAGCAGCTGTTTTATATTCTTAAAATATTCCTTTTTTCGTTTTCTATCTCTCTTCTTATCCCTCTATACACTCTGCTTACTGTCTAGATACTTGCTGTGTAATTTCTCACAAAATGCTGGCAGTGAGAGAAGTGAAAGAATCAAATACAAATCTCCCTTTTAATTCTTCCAATTACTCAGGCAAGATTTAGAAACCATGTATTTTAAGGCCAGACTTACCTTCATTTTCTGAGGTACAAAGAAATTGTATGTATGTATGGGAATATATTAAGTATGAGAATGGAGCATAAAATAGTTTACAAACAGGATTTTTAATGATTTGTAGACTCCAAATCAGAGACCAGACCAAAACACAGTTTTGGCATTTCCAAATCTATGGTATGGGGCAGTTTCAAAGATCATTCCTTCTCCCAAGAAAGATCAACAGCTCAAGGCACTGCATTAGTAGGCAGGCAGTCTCATTCATTGGCTTCTGTGTCTTCAGACCTTTTGTTAAGCAAGCCACATATGCAAGTTAGAAGGCTGCTGCCTAAAAAGTGAAGATGAGAAGCTCACCTCCAGCTTTGACTTCTTCAGGCAAAATATTGCCTAACAGAATTTGATTCTCAGGGAGGACACAGCAATGAAACCTCTGGCTTGCAAAATATTAAGGGAGTAAGTGCTACCTTGCTGACTAGGTACTGAAACAGATAATTTCATTTGGCTTTCGGTCTAGAAATTCAGACTACACAACTGGGATTGATATGTCTTTGTTCCAAGAGCTACATCCTACTTTTTGTCACTTAAATCTTTTTAAGGGCTTGTGAGAGACTATCTGCCATTTATAGGGAACCAAGAAATTTATCAGATTTTATTTACCCTTAACCTTCTTAAGGTTGAAAAAAGCAAAGCAAAAACTTCAATATCAATTCAGATACTATGAATTTGGAGGCACGTAACTTGGGAATTTGGTAGGCCTCTGAATTACAAAATTATCTTGGTGAAATTAATATGCTTGTGAATGGATTTGATAATTGAATTCAGAAAAAAATATTCATGCTTGAAATACCTGAATTCAAGATTAAATAAAGGTTGATTTCACTAGTTAATGCTATTGAGCAAAGAGTACAGGAAATTAGGTTGACTTTCCATTGACCTCTTATTAAAATTGTAAGGAAGTAACCTACATCTTATTGTTCATTTGATTTCTAACTAATGAGATTGGACTTGGACCTGGAACTGCCCTTTTGAGCAGCTTATGATATCTTTTGTTATTTCTGAAATCTAAAATGACACATCCCCATCATTTACATTTTTAGAAAACAATGTAGTGTTATCTTCAGCAATAAGCTCATAAGTTACATCAGGAGTACTTCCAATTGACTTTTTTATCTATCACAGGTTTAATTTTCTATCTATGTACAAGTTTTAAGTTAAGAGCAGGCAGTATTAGAGTTTGAAGGTTTATAGCTAAAAGAATGTGATATTGTCTCACTATCAGAGGTGTTATTATTAATTCACCTTGGAAATATCTACTATTGACAGATCTGAAATCCCTTATGTTTTCTGTTGTAATTCCACGAACTAGCAAGACATTTGGGGTAGAAAGAGAGGAACATGCGACAGGACAGAGAGATTCATCTTGTTTAGGAATCTCTTTGACAGGATCCCCTGGAAGCTGTCATGGCAGGCAGAAGATGCCAACCATCGTAGCACAAGAACAATACACAATCAGTGGACAGACAAATCAATAAAAATTGAGAATACCATGGCCTCAGACAAAAAACAGCATACACAGGTGGAACTGGAGATGAGAAACATCTCTATAGTTCTATGAGCAGTCCAAGAAAGCAATGTCTTGAGCATATCCCAATGCCAAAAATCCAAAACTCAGCTGGAGCTTAAATAAGCAAAGGAGGTCAACAAGATGGATATCAGTAAGTAGCAAAGATAGGGCTGAGGAAAAGGTAAGCTTGTGACACACTGGAACACAGGCCCTACTGACAAGGAACTTAGAGGATATCCAGGGCCCTTAAGGCAGCAAGAGCTGCCCTATAGAATCCCAGTCTCTGAGCCTCGTCTCAGGGTCTGTGGCATGAAGGCAGTGCTCCTACGAAGGAGAGGTCAAAGCAGAGAGCTAAGCTCACTAAGATGCACACATGGACCCACAGGACCACAGAGGATACACCCAAAGATGAGGAAAGAGCTGTCTGGTGTCACTGTGGGAATGCCTTCAGAAAGTAGTGGCAAGAGTTTACTTTTTACTGGGAAAAGATATCCCCATATTCAAGACTGGCAAGAGCCACAAGTTTATCAGCCTCTCCTCAATCCCACCCAGGGAGGAAATGAAAAAAATCCTCCTAAAAGCAGTTTCCAAACCCAGGACTGCAGTTAGGAACAGCCTCTGGTCTTATCAAGGCCGAATCCTGCCTGACCAACTTGATTAGTCACAGAGGTGAGATGACTGACTGTATGGATATAGGGGAAATGTTGATGCCATATATCCTTCACAGGGCCTCCATCATGGTCTGTTTACAGTTGGTAGTGTTTCAGGATGACCATGTCAGATGGGTCTCCTCTAAGTAGCATGAAGATCACTCCTGCTCTGGAGAAGCCATGGATACACAGATGGAAGAAAATGTTCGAAAGATCATGGCATCTGATAGGAAAAGAGGGACAGCATGAGGTCAGAGCATGCATAGGGCCCAAGATAGTGCACAGGATGCAGCAGCCAGCCAGGACTGAGCCACTGCCTGAAAACTGCAGAGCTGTAGTGTTTTGTGGGATATGGAGCACGAATTTCCTGTAGACTCTGAATGTATTATGTAGCATATATTTGAAGAGAAAATATATTCTAAGCATAACATCTGTAGGTAATTTGAATGAGATGTAAACTGAGGAAGTTTTTATAGTCATCCTCAGTTTCCTCTTGTGGGTCACCATCTAGAAATACAGAGCAAGTAGATTCTTCCTTGCTTCTAACATCATATCCTGGTTCTTAAAAGCCAAGCATTAAAATCATCAGAGTCACTTTACTTCTGTACCTAACAGATTGCCTTCAGAGGGAATCCTAAAGGCCTTTAAAATCATTAGAGTTTTATTTGAATAATTTGAATAATTTGAATTGTGTTAGTTGTAACAGAGTAGGTCTGGCTTTGATATCCTGGTGGATTTCTGTTGTCCTGGTCTAGTATATGTGGGACTGCTGCAGTGTCCTATCCCCAGTGAGGTAAAAATGAGACTGGCTCCAAACAGCAGACCCACACCTATGAAAAAAAACACACAAGGTCAGCCACAAAATTAAGGACAGGTGTACATTTATCAGCATCCACATAAGCATGAACTGTATCGATGGCATGAATACAATCCTTGTCTAATTATAGGTATGATCTGAATTCTCAACTACTCTTTTCGAAGATACAAAAATATAATTTGCTGAGCCAAAACAAACCCAAAAACCCAAAACCAAAGTAAACAAACCAACCAAAACACTTTATAAATTGAGGATGACTAATTTAAACAGCAAGAATTTCTGTTCCTGGTTTTTATTTGCCACTCACCACAGACACTGAACTGACAAAAAGAATTCCACTTAACATTTACTAGTCAAATGAGTGATCTCTTTAATTTTATAATGTTGTAAACTTTTCCTGAAACATATCAGGATATGGGAAATGAGAGAGAAAACAACATATAGGAAATATATTTTTCTACAAAAGAAGAAAACACAGCTTTACTTCAGGACACTTTTTGGAACAGAATGAACTTATTGCTTTCTTTTCCTCAGCCTTTCCTGATAAGAATGTCCATAAGACCAACATTTAACATTCCTGGGACCCTGAGACTAGAGGGGAAATCTGGAACAGTGAAGAGCTTTGTAGAGGACTATAAAAATGTCAGGAAATGTTTAGATAAATGAGAGGGTCGCAGATGTGGGCTTGCTTAGTGTGAGAAAGAGATTACTCAGAAGAATTTTATGGGGGAAGTGAAGAAGATGGAGTCAGACTCCTCTCAGTGAGGCCCAGTGATAGGACAAGAGGTGATGTGCACAAGCTGAAAAGCAGAAAATCTTTTTGAAGTGATAAAACACTCACAGTTTGTCAAGAGGGGTTCTGGAGTCTCCATCCCTAGAAATACTCAAACTCAGATTGGACACTCGCCTGAGCAAACTGCTGGTGGGGATCCTCCTCTAGGCATGGAGGATTGGACCCAATGAATTTAAAGGTGTCTTCCAGTCTTGACCGTTCTGTGGCAGAATAACTGTTTTATACTATCATGACTTTTAAACCTCTGTTGCATTGCTAAAACACTTGCTTTGCATATTTGTGGCTAAAAATCACATCATAATGAACAGTTATAGTTGTAGTGTGGAATTTCTACAATTGCTCACATGAAGCAAAATCTCAAATTAACTAAATTTTTACTTCTAATGGTATTTTTGTATTAGAAGTGGCAATGGGAAAAGACCATATGTTAGATCCAGTTTAATTTCAGCTTGTACCATTATGTTTTCTGCTCAAAATGCAAGTCCAGTTCATTCCATAAATCACTAGCAGCTCTCAGTTTGGTGCTTCTTGAATTCAACCTGCACAGGTTCTCCACAAGTTGTTTCTACCTTTACTGGTAAAATATTAAATATAAGAGGGAATATTAAAAATAAGATGAAAAAATACACTGATAATTATTTTGTCTGTTATATAAAAAGAATGATCTCCAAAAAACTGCAGATGTTTAATCAGTTGAACATTTTGTATGTGTGGGACTACAGTGTTTTAATGGAGATGTGTATAAATGCAATTCATCTTGCATACATTATTTCTCTTTTGTTTAGCTTTCTTTTCAGAAATATTTTTTCAGATAAAAGGTAACTTTCAGATAAAAATAATTGCTCTTCTGAAACAGTTTATTCAAATGGAAGAGTATTTGCAACCAACATTTCGGGAGAAAATAAAGTTTAATCTGTTCTCTGAGTCTCACTGGGACAGGTTTCTCAGAGATCTTCTGAAGTCTCCTTTCTTGGAGATATTAAAAACCCATCTGAGCACAGTTTGCTTGGGCAGGGGAGTTAGATAAGATGACCTTTAGCGGTGAGTTCCAAATTCTAGCATTCCATAAACAGGGAATTAATTGAATGTGATAAATTCCCATCATATTATATTAATAGATCTGCTTGCCGCACAGTCTTTGGTGCCACAGAACATAGTGAAAATTTTTGTGATATATCATAATTTCTGATAGAACTTACAAGACCACTACTAGCTAAGAAATGTGTATATATATATATATATATATAATGTATATGTACACACACAGACATATATATATATTTATATACATATATAACTATATAGACATACACAGACACACATATGTGTATATACACACACACATATATATATTATAATGTCTATATATAGACATTACATAAATGTCTATAAATGTGCCAATTAAAGCCATGATTTTCTTTGGCATTATCTAAGACATAACCAGCTCTAACTACCATGGCTGTTTACTATGGATGAGTTTCATCACATATGAGATTTTCTGTTCACTCGTTTTCTGTCCTTTGGCTTGCCAAGTCTTTCTAGATGTATGGAAATGGAAATTTACTGTACAGAGGCACTAATTTTTCTGCACGGTACCAGCCCAGTGAAATCTAAATGCCTATTTAGAGTCTCCCTTACAAACAAACAAACAAACAAACAAACAAACAAACAAACAAACAAACAAACAAACAAACAAACAAACAAACAAACGCAATCATATTTTGCAGTAATAGCTGAGGGTTTTTTCTAACATAATTTCAGTAGCCAGAGGAAACTTGACCTGCTGGTCAGTAGAAGGAAAGTGAAGTTGTTAAAAAGAAATGTGTTACGTGTACAAATCTGGAAAAGTTTACAAGGAGCCACAAAGAAAGCAATTTTCTTATACAGATTTTTTTTTCTTCTTTATTTTCAATAACTTTTAATATTTTTGTGTTTTGTCGCTTTTTTTCCTGGTTAAGACTCCTAGGCTTTTTTTTATTACCACATTAAGTGTTAAGATATTTGACCATCTGTCTGGCAACTGTAAAACTTTTCTTCTGTCTGTGTCATCATAAATGCTGTCCCAAGTCAGAAACACAATGATGCCCCTACCTTGGTGCAAAAGTTTGAAGATAATTATGTGCTTTCGGTTTATTCTGAGTTAGGAATAAGGAAATACTTTGGGTGAAAGTTCTGAGTCTCTGAATTCTGTGAGCCAAAGTGCAGTGGGAAAAGTGCAGTCCTCTTCCCCTGACAAGGAAATTGTAACTGCAGTGAGTTCTCCCCTCAGTCTCCTCCACACTCAGCAGACCAAGTGACCTCAGCTGCTCCCCATATGGCTTCCCATCCAGACCCTTCAACATTTTCCTAGCCCTCCTCTGGACACTTTCTAACAGCTCAATGTCTTCCTTATATTTTTTCACCCTGCACTGCCCCCAGCCCTTGAGGTGAGGCTGCCCCAGCTCAGAGCAGAGCAGGACAATGCCCTCCTTGCCCAGTTGTGATGCTGTGCCTGATGCACCCCAGGACATGGGTGGCCCTCCTGGCCAATTAAGACAGAATTAGAACAGTACCCCAGAAGAAAAAAAATATTAGTTACATTCAAATTACTTTGATGAATATCCATATTGCTTTGAATATATTTTTAACACTTAGAGGGAAAAAAATGATCAAATTTAATACTGTTGATGCCTGGAGTGGCTATCTAGAACAGGGGTTGGAGAGAGTTAAAAGAATAAAGTAGGTAGTTATTAAAGGCCTTCAATAGATACACCTTGGGCAGTGCAAAAGCCTCACAGAGACTACACCCAAGATGGACAATGGTCATGAATTTCTCAGACAGATATAAGTTTGGTGCATTTGCATATCAGAGGTTAATTGTCCAATTACAGCTTCAGGTAACGAAGTCATATTCCCCTAGTTTGCTTCTTCCCCCAAATTCACTTTTGTTTATACTTTTCAGGGCCTGATGCAGATGGTGTCCTTGGTTCTCAGGCCTGGAAGGGTTGTTTTGTCTGACCAAAATGTGAAGAGAGCCTACTAACATTATGCAGTTCAGAATTATACACTAATGCAGTACAGTATCTAAAAAAAAAAAAAAGCTAAAAATTAAGGTATCATTATTTACTTAAAAACAGGTGACAATGGCAGTTTAGAAAGTTTTTCAAAACCAGTACATTTATGAAAATAACAATTGTCTAGCTGGATTTTTTAAAAGTGTTTGTTTCTTTTATTGGAAATTTTTAAACTTTACTAATTCTTATTGACCACAATTGAATATGAAATTAGTAGTTTTGAGCTGTCTTTTTCCGTAGAGCTTACTTTCTTAATTACAGTGGCATTTCTTCTTTTTTTGTATATCTGCCCTAATTTGGCAAACTACAGATCTTTTTTCTTTTTCTTTTCTTTTCATGAACATTTTAAGTACAAGGTAAAGCTCAATTTTCTGAACTTCTTTAAAATTTTTTAAAACATATTTGTTTGTAATCTCTATAAAATATATTTCTTCCCTAATAATATACAGATCCTATTAATTCATTCCTTGTTAATAAGAACATTGATGCAATGAAATTCAAGTGAAATTTCATTGTGCCTACAGTTCCTGTTTAAAATAATCTTCTCTTATGAAGTTTTTACTTCTTCAGGCCAGGATGGACAAAAGTATTAGTAACTACTCCTCCATTGCATTTACCACCAGCAGAATGCCCTTTATTCTGGGTCTGTACTTTTTT
>VWZP01004922.1:60022-92948 GCA_013396995.1 Dicaeum eximium | reverse complement strand
TGAGTTATAAGGAAATTTCTCAGCTATTTGATCTATGCAATGCTTTTTCCTTACTTACTTTGTTCCATGTGTCACACATCATAAATTGTAGATCAGCAGTTCAACAGATCAACATTTAGATCAACAATTTAGATCAATGTAGATCATTTTCAACAGTCTAGCAGCATTGTATTTACCCTATTGGCCAGATCAGAAAAAGTCTTAGGCCAAGATGGAAAACTGAAGCTGTGCTTCGCTTTAGTGTGGTGTACCTCCTCCAATTTAAGCTGCTAGTTAGACCTGCTTATAAGTAAACATTATTTCTACAAGGTTTCCTCTTCTACATCTGCAAAATGCATATCACCTGTACACTCATATGACTTAAACCTGTCTAAAGACATTTTCCTCCCAAATGTTTGGACAAGATAATTAAGTGAGAAATATTGGCAATGGAAGGAAAAGTGTAGTACGCAGTGACAATAAAATATTGAATTTACATTAACTCTGATTGCTAAACAATTATATTGCTAAACAATTATATCTTTATGGCATACTGTGCTGAGCAACATAAATTTGCAGCAATAATTATTAATTATGCATAAGAATGGATAATAAACTCTTCAATCCAGATGTACTCCTAGTGTGTCACATTTCACACACTGGACTGTATTGAAAAACTGGACAAGTGATTACTTTTAAGAATATTGTTTTGTGTGTGTCTGTGTTTCTTGTTTTTATAAGTACTGTAGAGTGATACTGCACAACTAAAATTATCTCTATGTATTCATCAAGATTTCTAGTGGAAATGGATTTTGAGACAAATAACATTCTTTTCTATTCAGCGAATGGCAATTATAATAAATGAAAAATTGCATAAAACCAGCAAAAACCAGGACACTACAGTTTCGTACCAACTCTTTTACATACATAAAATCTCTTAACTTCATTTCATCAACTGAAAACACAATGACTGAGTGTATGGAAAGGTTGCCTCTGCTACTGTATTTTGTTGAAAGTAGTATTCAAGATCAGTGAATAGTACTAAATCTGCTTGGGGATAATATATCAAATATATTTTAAATCAACATAAAAAATTAATTTTTAATAAAAGGAGTTTGTGTCTTTGAGTGCCTCAAACTGCCCTACAATTAACAATCATGTAACATGTGGAAGTAATAGAGAATTTTTACCTTACAGTCCATACTTCCCAAAAATATCAGTTACTTTTAAAGCTCTTAAATATGTTTTAGCAATACCTTTAAAATAATATACATATAAGTAATAAACACAGTTAGCTATTAAATACTAGAAAAGTATTGGTTTACTGTGGATTATTTCCTAGATTTTTCCCATTGTAATCCAAGCTTCAAATTTTTTTTTCTGTTATTTGCCGCCTTTTGATATTTCGCAGCTGGGGATCACAATCCTTCTTGGTCACAGAGTGAAAAATATACTGATTCGTAAATAATTGACTAGAATTAATAATCAGATGAGACCAGGGGAGAAAATTACTTACATACTTTGAACCCATAGGTTGGGAAAACACTGCTGCACTTGTCCTCCTCCTAGGAGCTTTGATCATTATCTTTCTGTGACTGCTAAGATCAATTTCCCATTGAAGAAATGGAACATTTGTTTTAATGTAAGGGTGCAAAATTTGATGGTTTCAGGGCAAATCTGAATGTTTCAAGGGTTGGTTTTGGATCACATTTCTGAAATTTTTTTGCACTGAAGTACAGAAAGATTGAAAATACTTGGATGATATGGGTGAATGTATAACAGATAGGATAGAAATAGCATCATGGTCATTCATGGGAAGGGTGTTTAGTGGCATAAAACAATAGGTAATATCTCAGACGTAAATTTTAAATCAGGAAGGGGCCATTTTCTTTTTGAAGGGAAAATAAACTGATAGGTAAGGATGTTGAGGTCATAAGTTTACATTATTGAAATCAAGCTACTAATAGCCAAAGTTTTAAAGGGTTTTTTAGGAAGTCAGAATTTAGGTGACTTCTCCTTTTTACTTGTTGACCATCGCTGGAAGGTAGGCATCAGTGTGTTGAATGATATTTTTTCAATATTTTATCTTTGTGAAACTAAATCCCATTCAGATTCTTGGCTATGTATCTGTATCACTCAGCTGTTTTGCTCAGAACCAGAAGTAGACACAGGTGTGCACTGCTTTAACGAGATTGCAAGCAGGATCTGCCATTATATGAGGTTCATCCTTTAATGGTAATTCCTTTATCAAACTGGATAAAATAGATTTAAAACAGATTATTTGCTTGCATAACTCCAGTGAAGTAGTTAAAATTTTAAATGGAATTTAGAGCTTCATAGCTGGTAGCACCAAATATTGAATAAACAAAATTTGCATTACAAAAAAATTCATACATCTGGTGCAGTGAAAGAATTGGAAGAGGATAGAGGGAAGAGAATTATTTTCTGGGTCTAAATAGGTGTTTGCTGTGCTGATTCAAAGTGACTTCTCTGTCCTTGCTGACTGGGTCTTTCCCTGCTATAGAAAAGCACTCAGTAAAATCCAGTGGGCTGTATCATCCCACTTTTTCTATGCAACACATGAAGTTGGTGCACAGATCATTTTAGCAGGGCTCTGTTGGCAGCATTACAGAGACTATGTCCTACAGAATGCCATCTACTTTGCTTAGCTTATGGTGAGAACTATCTAGTAAGGCTAACATAAACCTGCTTTTACTCTTGTCATGTAGCATTTTCTTCTTTATTTGTATGAGCTGAGCTTCAAAGAAGACACACAGATCTTTGTGCCTACTTTAGGGAGAAGTCTGCATCACAAAGAATAAATTATTTTTTTTGCAGCTCTGGGTGTAGTGCTCCTGTTGTGACTCCATAAATTTTAGAAAAGGAAATGTGCTACACTTAGGAACAGATAGGAACCAAAAACCAAAAGCTGGAATGAGTTGTGAGAAGTCCTTTGGGTTCTACTAAGTGAGATATGAAAAGAATTTTCCATGTTATAAATTGTTGCAATAGAAACAGTGTCAGCTGTAGTTTTATGACTATATATTTATGTTTTCTCATTACATCAAGCTCCTCCAAAATATCTGAAAATATTTAGGATAAAATCCATGCAAGTACTTGAGCTGCAAGTTTGCATGTAAACTGCAAGCACCTTTATTTTTATGAAATTCCCCATTTATTTCAACCATCATGTTAAACCAGAGTAAATTCTTCTGTATTAGACCCTCAGAAAAAAAAGGAGAGGACAGAATGAATGACACTGTGACTTCATTCAGATTTTATGAAATAGAGCCAGTTCTACAATCTTATATTGGAGAGAATTATATCCTGAATTTGAAGATATGAAATCTTTACAAAGCCTGAAAGAGGTAAAAAAAATTTCCAGTATTCTATCTGCTATATTGACTATGAAATACAATTTTCAGCAAAAATTATGTAATTTTGTTGTCTTTGGTTGCCCATTTGGGTTCTAAGCATAAGCAGTTTTATGTAACTCTGCCATGAAGTTTTTCCATGAAGTAGTAGAAGAAAATTTTAAGGAAATTTCAAGTGGATTAACTTCTTTGTTACATAATGTTGTTCTTCAGCTCTGTGAAGAGCATCTCTGTGTTATTTTTTGCCACACTTAGCCAGCTTTGTGCATGGCTCATGTTGCCAAAAGAAATGGCAAGGCGAGAAAAAAAATCTTTCCCTATTTACCAAGACCAAAAGGCAGATCCTCAACCCTTTTCCTTGTTTTCAGTGTCTTCCTCTTCTGTCAGTCTATGAAGGGAAGGAGAAATTGCACCTTTCATTGACTTATGAAAAGGAAGAGGAAAATGGGAAGGTGAACCAGAGTAATTAAGATAAACACCTTAGCTCTGACGTTAAGAAGTGTTTTCAGTTCGGAGTAGGTGGGACATGATCTGTCTCTTAGCTGTTTGGCTTTTTTTTCTCCTGTGTGCAATTGCTTTACTGAAGGGTTTTATTGGTTTATTTTATTCCCTAATGGAGTAAAGGGACGTAAAATTTAAGTAGTAACTAATACACAGATTTGTAAATCACGATGAAGATAAAACCAGCTGTGAAAGATGAAGTTCTAGGACGATTTGTGGAATAAAAGTCTCAGGCCACAGTGTGATACACTTGTTTTTTCCCCAATATAGTATCTGATGTAAATATTATTTTGTCCACTTCACAAGCAGTTTTGTAGAGAAAAGCACTAGTATATACCATTAAGTCAGTCTGCTTGCCATTAGTATTTCTGTGCTATTTTTCTTTTCTTTCTCAATTTTGTGCTTTTCTCTTCCTCCTGCAGTTACTAGCATCATGTTGAGTGACTTAAATTAAGGGTACTACTCATTTCTAGAGTGAGTTCCAAGCAACCTGATGCACAATTCTGGGAAAGACTAATATACTTCAGTACAAATAATTTTAGGAACATAGAGGTAGGTATATTGTCTCGGCATAAATTTTCTCTATTTAAAGATGAATGATGGGTTTTTTGAAGGAACAGAGCAAATAACATACATTGAAGGCTCTTATGGAGAGTCTGCTTTTGTGTATAAACACTACAGAACTGAAACAATTTAAATATCAAAAAAATCCCTTGAATTAGAGTACAGTTGCCCTTTCATGGCAGTGGCTACAGGAGGTTGAAGTGATAAGAACCTTGAAGATAAGTTTTGACACTGACCAGCTTGCAGAGACTGGTTTGAAATAAAGGCAAAATTTTAAACAAGGCAAAGGAGGGCTCCACAGACAGTAAGCTTTCACAGTAGTCTGTAGTTAATGCAGCCTCTGGTTACAATTTCAGCCAAATTTATGTCAGGATCAGGATGGATGCATTGCTCCTGCTGATTGATACTTTATGTTGAAGGTTCTGTCAGTTAAAATACAAAGTCCACAATGTCCAAGCAAATCTTTCAGCTGTCATCAATGAGCTTGTTACAAGATACAGAGAGAATTTTTCTTATTTGCAATTTTTTGTAATGCCTACCTCTCTATATTTATTGGTAAGATAATCTAGCTAATAACAGAGGTTGATGATCAGTTTGCTAAAATGGTTGTTAGTAAGCTCAGTTGTTGCTTTGATCTTGATGGCTCTGAAGACGACTTAATCTGCTAGAGAGATGTTATGTTGGGAAAACAAAATTTAAATATAGTACTGTGAAAAGCTGTATGTTTATTTATGCAAACTGTTGTTTTCCGAATTATAGATTTTTGAGGCTCCTCAGAAACCAAGATAAATGGAGTAAGCCCCAAAAGAACTTTTTTAGTAGACTGTTTGTGGTCGACATCATGAAGATACTTCTAGGTTACCCTATTATTTACAACATTAGGTGTATCTTACTGATCACTCATAAAAAACAATAAAGCAAGAAATATGAAAGACATATTTTGCTTCATTGAAAATTTTCAGAACAACTTTTACTTGACCTAACATAAGTTCTAGTTGTTGAGGTTATCACTTACTTGTGTCACTGCCAGGGTCAGGGGCAGGATCATGTTGTGAGATACAGAGGAAGACTATTTCAGAATTGCACAAGGCTGATTACAGGACAGTTTTGAGAAGAACCAAAGCACGGAACAGAGAGGTTTCCATATTGTCTGTGGAAGAAAAAACATAGGAAAACAAAAAATATTAAAATGGTCAGGCTGTATGTGGACGGTGTTTACTAGTATTTATATATATATACAAATATATATGCATATATCAGAAGTATTCATACTGTAAAAATGTTTAATAATTGTGGGAGTCATTGTGCTTTACTGTGACACCCCATTTACCTCCCAGATTTACCTCCCAGATTTAGTTTTACATAATTTTAATAATAGCTAATGTTAGGAACAAAAAGTCGCCTCTCCCACTGTTTCACCAATGGCAATAACTCCACTATAGGCAAACTAGAAATATTTTTCTCTTTGCCATATGTGTTCCAAAGCCCACAGATTTCAATTACAACTGCAAGACTCAGTGACTCAGCACCAGGTTCCAGGCAGCTGAGTCTCTGAAAAGCAAATAGTGCTTCAGAATTTAATGCTTTAATTTTCAGACCTTTCCACACACCTTTTCTGACTACATTATGCTGTGGTTTAACCCCAGTGAGCCTCACACGCTCAGTGGAATGGGGGAGAATATCAGAAGGGTAAAAGTCCAAAACCCCCTTGGTTAGCATAAAGGCAGTTTCACAGGTACAGCAAAGCTGAAACACAAGGAAAATTAATCTAAGAACTAATTTCTCTGCTTCCCAGGAGCAGGCAGGTGCATTACACCAAATGATTACTTGGGAAGACAAACATCATTATCACTCCAAACATACCCCCTTCCTTCCTTCTTTTCCCAGGATCCTATGCAAAGCATGACCCCACGTATGGGATATCCCTTGGGCCAGCTGAGGTCAGCTGTCCCTCCTCTGCCCCCTCTGAACTCCTTGTTGGTGCAGTGGGGTGGGGAGTAGCAAAGGCCTTGGTTCTTTGTAACCAATCCCTGTGTTATCAATCCTGTTTCCAGCACAAATCCAAAATACAGCCCCACAACAGCCACTATGAGGAAAATTAACCAGCCAAAGCCTACTGGCTTTGGGTGTTTTTTTGCCAATTATCAGAAGTTTCCTTAAAGGTTTGCCCTGAAACCGAGGTTTTACAGTAAGAGCAGTGACCTATAACAAACCGAGATCTATATACACTTTGATTTTAGTGTAAACTTATTGTCAGGCAAGTTAACATTGCATTAAACTGGCAGAAATGACTATTTATTAGCTCAAAATGTCAAGTAAGGGTTCATATTTATTTTTAATTGATTTTTTGAAAACTCTATTCAGTCATTCAGAAGAAATTATGGAATATCTTTAACATTTTTTCTGAGAGGAAAAATGGGTTGGAAGCCATTTCACATTCAGCTTGCTGTCAGGGCTGCTCTTCTTTCTTCATCTGTACCTGCCACAACAGCTACTCATCCAAATATATGTTTGGAGCATCATATTTGTACAAACTTGTTTACAAAATGGTAGATAAAAACCTTGTAAAACAGTAAAGTTAACAGACATTAAATGAATGACCAGGTTTTACGCAGCTAAAGGTGCTATTAGATTTGTTTTACCCAATTATTGTAAAGTGTCTGTACTTAAAAATTATTAGGAAAGGCAAATCAAACAAACAAATTGATACATCTTCTCAGCTATTTCTAACAGTAAGCCTTTGCTAGTCCAGGAATACAAGCAGAAACCTTGAAAAGCTACTTTCATTTTGTGCATGTTTGACAGTAAAAGCTTTAAAATTGAAATTTATTATCTAAAAGGCAGGAGAGCAAATAAAAATGTAATCTTTTTCTGCAAAGAAATAAGTGCAGTGGTCTCTAGTGAAGTAGAAGTAAGAAGATGTGAAAAATTCAGGCAGAAGAGAGAGTAGTATGTATCTGCGTTTGATTTTATCAGATCAGGTGATGTGCAACACAGCTTGTTGAATAACTCAGTGACTGTTTACCAGGGGAGGAAAAAGAACAAAAAACAAGCAAGCAAACAAACAAAGGTTGATTTTAAAATTTTATTTTATTCAGATTTTCAAAAATTCTGAAGTCTTTGAGCATAGGCTTAACTGAAAATACTTCTGATTTTAATTTAATATGTATATAAATACACTTATTAGCATATACCTGTCTGCCTCTTGAAAGTTTTCATGAAATAGAATAGAAAAGTAAGGGTAGGAAAACCTGAGGTGCATCAAGGTCAGGTTTAGATTAGGTAGGTGCAATAACAGATGAAAGTTATGGGTACTGTGTATACCTATAGAGTACAGTTTGTGTGTGAGAAGATCCGAAGGTTCATTTGTTCTTCAAGGCCTTAGATTACTTTTTGTTATGTTTCAGAGAGGGGAGGGTAGTTTTCTTCAGAAAGAACACTCCAGTTGGCACACACCCCATTTATTTGTGTAATATCATTGCTTTTCTAACTGAATAACTTTTAGAGACTTGAGGGGTTTTTGCTTTCTTTCTCTCTCTCTCTTTAGCTTGCTCTTCACATGCCGACAGAGGTCTGAGTCACCCATTGCTTTGGATGACTGATAAGGATCACCCTTTATAATTTCCCACACTTAGGCCTGCTCCCTATTTTAAGTGGTTTTGAACTAAACTAAACCACTCCTTTAGCTGAGTTGAATGAAATTGTTTCAACTTTTTGCATAGAGGAAGCATAAAGTGAAGAAAAAACCTAACCATAAATAGATGTTTATTTGCCTCTCTCCATCTTTGCATGGTGTCTTTGCAGGTAGTTCTTATGTCCAGTCTTCATTTTAGTAAAATCAGTTATTATTTTCTGAGGCTCAAAAACCTCTGTACTCTACTGTGTTCCTTCTACAGCATTTTGGTTTTCCTCCTTTGAGGTAAGGTTGTCTCTTCCAGCATGAGTTGTAGCCTCTGGAACTGCACTCTCTCTTGCCCTCAGTATGCAGTGGGTTTTGTGATCCTTGTTCCCAAAGCCAGCTGAGCTGCTCACCATTCCTGCCTTAAGTCTACTCCCTTCATGCCATTTGGCCTCTCTGGTGACTGTAAGAAAACACAACACAGTGGGGAATATTTTGGTTTTTTTTAAAGGAGACACTGTCGGTAAGTAAGACACTTACTAAAAAAGTGAACTTTCATTTTAAGACACTTCATTTTATTTCATGTTTATTGCTCCAACCTCTGAAGCTTTTTTTGGGGGTTGCTGATGCACCTCAGTCTTTTAACATGAAAACATTTCACTAATCGGCACTATGGGTAGAAATGCAAATGCTGAACAGATGCGTCTGAATTTCCTATCCTGGTTTGTATCTTTTACAACATTGTTTACAAAACTTTGCTAATGTCCTGAATTTAGACTAGACCCTTTGTGCCCAGGTTAAACATTGTTTCATCAAAGATGCTATGTTTGTTTAATTTTGTTTAGGCAACCTCACAATTTTTTTTCTCCCCTCAGGGAATGTTTTTTTGCCATTTGCATGGGGCTGGGGTGTGGAGAAGTAGAGAGGAAAAAGAGACACAAAGAGATCTAAATTAAATGATATCACAAAAGAGTATTTCCTTTAAGAAAACTTAGCTTTACCATGATAAACAACGAGTTTCAGAAGAAGATCTAAACAAATGGTTCTTCCTTTATAACCAAGGAAAATGAAAATTACAAATGTAGTGCTTCGTTAATTTTTCTCTAGATCATTCAGATTCCAACAGAGATTTGGGTCTTTATGTGTAAGATATCAGGATGTTGGGGTTTTTTGGCTATATTGGAATTTCTGCTACTCTAACAGCTATGACAGAGTAAAAGTTATACATCTCTGTAAATCATGAGTGACAATGTAACTTTTAGGCAGTAATATATACTTGCTTCATATAAAATAATTCCCAAGATCCAGTTAAATTATGTTAAATTATTCATTGTAATTATGTTTCATTTCAGGACCTACAATTAGAGGAGTTAATACTGATTAAGTTTCATGTATACAATTTAGAAAAGATCTCAGCAGTTTTGATACAACCATGCAACCTCTCTACATGACATTCCAGTGACTAAGAACAAATGTTAATCCTTAGAGATAGGAAACGGCTCAGCAGTGGATGCAGATATTGATTGCTTATAAATGCAAAATGCATATGGAGTCTTATGCTGTGACAAGTAAAGCTTCAAATTCCCTCTGTAACATTTAAATAACTCTAACAAGAAAATAGCTTGTTTTTCCTTTTTTTTTTTTTTTTTTTTTAATGGTGCGAGGATGTCAGATGTAATTTCTGTTTGCAAAAACCATTTGCTGTCTAGAAGTCTGAAGTCTGTCCGCAATGAGACGTTTCTTCCTCAGTTTTTCAAAAAGGCTACATCATGAAATTAGTTATGGACACCATCTGAAGTTATCTGTGGAGCAGCATCCATTTTTTACCTAAGGACATCAATGAGGCTGGAAGATGAGTCATATGTTGTGTGGAAAGAAGCTGAGGACTTCAGGCAGATCTGTGTGTTGCAAACTACAGGCTATTGCAACCACATTCCAGTACCTTTTAAATGTGATTATGTTAAAAATTAGCTCTACTACTGCTCTGCATTTCATTTGAGAGCAACAATAATACAGCTGTGGATCTTGAACAAAATTTGACTACAGTAGTTTCAATCTATTCAAAGATAGCCAGAAATGCAGTGCTGCTGAAGATAATAATAATAATAATACTGTAACTTCTTTTCCGGGAGCTCTTTTCTCAAGAAAATGTAATATGTGGATTACACTATTCTATTATAGTTAAACGGCTGAAATTAATTATTAAGCTTGAAATATGTGGAAGAGTTGAGGAAAGAATAAAATAAGTAAATTATGAGCTCTGGGGCAATTACCTGAACTACACATGATATTCCTATGTGTCTTATAAATGGAGCATAGCAAGGAAATAGAATGGAGCTACCATGGCCTCCTCAGCTATCTTGTGTCTCCTCTAACCCAGTGCAGCTGAGGGAAAATCTACTCCCTCAGCATAATTTGCCTGGTGTTTTTCTCTGTGCTCTTACATCAGTGTCAAAAGAAAGGTGATTGCAGTTTCTGTACGGTGGCTGTAATTTATTGATACAATGGTGTTTATGGCTCTTCAGCTGCACAACTCAAAGCATAGCATCATTCATAGCATCAAGAACAATTATGGTGGGTCAACTTTTTCTGGCAGGACTAATGCACTGCAGCTGACATAAACCCAGTATCAATTCAGTTATGTGTTGTAACCTAGAAGCACTAATAAGACCAGGGAATTTATGTTAAATGGCATACAGTAGGTATCATTCCTGTTTTTACATAGCAGTCAGGACGTCTGATAAAATCAGCACTGTTAGGATTACAAAACTTAGCCTGAGTGTTCATGTGGTTTAAGAAATATAACTGAACAGCTGAAATTATAACTGAGGCACCTTCTATCCATAGAAAAAGTATAAAAATTAGAAATAGAGAAGCTGGAGCTAGTGGAAGACTTTTCTCCTGCTAGAGCAATTAGGGAACATGACAGGGGCTCAGGGCAAAGGAGTCACCTCCTCCTTGGAGAGTTTCCTGCCCTGCAGGATGGAGCCCCAAGCAGTCTGAGCTGACTCCACAGCTGAGCCTGCTCTGGGCAAGAGATTGAACGGGTCTATAGAATTTCTTGGTTCTTGAGCTCAGTGTTGAAAGGCACCTTGTGTTTAGATGTGTCCAAGCACTGCTAACTAAGAGGCCAGTGGAGGTGAAGAGCCCCTCAGAAGCACTAGCTTAGTGGCAGGGAAAACTAGTTTACACCTTTCTGTTTGATTACTGACATCCATAAACTACTCTTTGCAAGGCTGTTGCATTCTTTTCACCTTATTTATTTGAACACACCAGTTATGGACCAAAAAAATGCCATTTTTTTCAGCTGGTTTAGTTGCTTCTCCTCAATTTTCATGCTGGTAAAGGAATTCTAGCTTCTATAGTGTTTTCCCACATACATTTCTGAAGCTATACCTATTGTCACAGTTTCCAGTAGCTTCCAGTGCCTTTCTTGGGAACTTATCTCAAAGTTTGGAGTCCTCAGCCCCTTTCATATTTGATCCGCAGTTCCTATTTTATATATATGTAATATGTCTTCTATTTTGCAGTTTGAAATACACTGAAATGAGATCTACAGTTTTCATCACTTCTGCTTTGCAGATTCCCTCATGTTTTTGAATTGTTTTCTCCCTTTCACATGCTGTTGTGTGGTCTCAGTGGCAGCCACTGAAAGCAGAGGTGACTCTCTCCTTATGGAAACAGGTTATCTAGGAGTACACATTGAATTAATGCACTGTTTGGGTACAGTAGCTGTAGCATATAAAAGGATTTGCCTGTTGGTCTTACCCTTTATATAAATTTCTAGCAAAGTAATTTTGTAGGGTGAAGTTATTTGAGACTGACAGAGTTCATGTAAGTCTTAAAGTCAGATGAATATACAATTATTTATCAGATATGTCTGTGCATTTTTTGTAAAAAGAATCAAAGAAATCTTCTAATAAGGAACAAGTGAAGCTTTTTTTTTTTTAATAGAAGTTCTGAAATTAAAGCTGTTTGATGTAGCTACAAATGGCAGTGCTCTTTTACCAATAAAACATCTTGTTTTGCTTGGGATTTTTTTCTTGCTGTTGGTTTTCTTTCGTTTTGGTATTGCTCTACACATATGACCTGCAATACAAACAGAAAAAAAAATTCTAGAAAGAGCTAATAACTATGTTAGTTATAGACATTTTCCATGGATATTTTCTACTTCCAGAATGTTTTATTTTAGTGTTGCTGAAGAAGTGCTCACGTGTGTGATTCCAGGACACAGTTTCTTAGCCCCACTCTGCTTTTGGGATATAGTATTAAAATACTTCCTTTGCATTTAAGCTCTTGAACGTACTAAGAGAAGAGTGTTGTGGTTTAGGAATAGCACTCTCCAGTTCTGTGCCCCCATGGAGACTTTCCCTCACCTTTCCCACATGTTCCTGTTGCAACAGGATGGAGTTGCAAATTGGAGGCAAAAAAGGCAAAGATTACAGGTTGAGATTAGAACAGTTTACTGGAAACAGCAGTGTGAGAAGAAAATTAACAGTAATAGCATCAATATTAATAAAAAAAGCATATAAAAGTATACAATATTGTACAAAATGGAAAACAAACAGTAACAACAGCAACATTAATAACAAAATTATAGAAAAGAGAAGGTGATTCACATACAAAAATGTGGACCCTGAGACAATGAACAATGACTTCATCCCCCTCCCACTGCATTTTTTTCAGCTGGAAGCCACACCTTCCATCTCCAAAGTGAGTGTCCCTTACTACCATCCCTGGCAATGACTTGAGGTGTTATAGAACAATGTCCTAGCCATGTCCTCTCAGCAACATCTCCCTTCCAGCTACTTCAAAAACTTAACTCTGTCTTGGTCAGAACCAGGACATAGAAATAGTAATTTGGGGGTCCTGTAACTGTTGTTTTAAAAGAGATTTTTCATTTTTGTGTAAAATCCTGCTGTAACTTTAAGGCAAGATTGTGGAAAGAAACTATTTAATATTTGATAATTTCATTTTCAGTAATTAAAACCAAATGAAAAATGCAAAAAATCCACCCAAACAAAAAAAAAAAAAAAAAAACAAAACCAAAAAACCACAGAACTATTTACTATTAAATATAGTAATACTATAGTAAATTTTGTAAATAGTAAATACTCAGTAATATTTAGTAAATTTAGTTAATACTAAATGTTGTATTGTTTTTGTTTCTTAGACCACTAGTTCACCTGCTGCCTCAAGTTCTGACTATAGGCACTATATTTATTTTTTTACTTCTTGACATGCATCAAAAAATCTACAATTGCTATTTTGCAGAAGGAAGACAGTAACACAGAAGCTTTGTTGATTTCTTGCAGAACTCAAATCACATTTCTAAATCAAGATCTGCCTCGTCAGCTCCTAATCCTGCTTGGAGGGCAAAGGAAGAGCCATACAGGCCAAATAGTTTGCTTCATGCTCTCCCTTTCTTTTTATCCCTGTTTTGTCAACTCCTGTGATTACATCTCTTAAATAAGTGTACTTTTGTTGTCTCATAGAGGTGTAAATAAGAGCAACATGTCCTATCTTTTTAGGGATAGTATTATCTGAGAATGTAACTGATTTTCTAAATAATTCCTGAAAATTCTGATGTGTGTTTGATAGCAGGACTATATAGCACCTCTGCTACTGAATGTAATGTGAGAAAATCAATTTATTCTGTTATTGCTTTTGTTTCTGCTACTTTTGATTAATAGCAGAACAACAAACAAGTAAACTATTATTTGACAGCTTCACTGCATTGGAAATAAACCCAGCAGAAATAATTATGGTCCTGATTCCTACCTACCTAGGGATGTGTTCTCTGCATGTCTGCTATTTAATATGGTCACTTTCAACTCACCTCCAGCTCACTTTCCATCTTTCCTGCAGAATGGCTCAGTGAAGCCAAACCGGAGAAGAAACAGTCAGTACAGCAGTTGCACTATATATTTAAAGAGCTTGGTAAAGGAAGACTTTTAATAGAGGGGATGCAAAGAGTTATGTCCCTTTTGAGCTTTCCAAGAGTTTGCACTCCTGCCTAGAGATGTTTGAACCTTGATGGTGTAGTGACATATGAAGCCTAAATAATCAAAAGGCAGCTCATGTGCACATCTGCAAGTATGGTTAAGTGTGGCAGAGGCACAGTTGCAAGGTTTTTGACAAGCCAGTTCAATATTGGAAGATTTATCTTGTTTGCATGATCAGAAAGTAGAGTTTCATTGAGTAGGGCAGGGGCAGTGCATGCTATAAAAGGTGGAAAATAGGCAAAAGACATTGTGGTACAAATTATTAAGAGTGACTGCACATATTTTTCCCCCTGTTTGTCTGCACATGAAGAAACCAACTGACATACATGTCTGACTGCTCTACTGATTGTGAAATCCTG
Source organism: Dicaeum eximium (assembly GCA_013396995.1). Classification (NCBI taxonomy): domain Eukaryota; kingdom Metazoa; phylum Chordata; class Aves; order Passeriformes; family Dicaeidae; genus Dicaeum; species Dicaeum eximium. The sequence continues at coordinate 78,547 of VWZP01004922.1, read as the reverse complement.
GTAATTGGAGACATTTAATTATTCCTAAAGTGTCAAGTCTATGTCATGTACTACTCACCACCTAAGTCAAATCGCTTGTGCACTAAATTCAACCTTGAAATGTATTTTCACCCTGAGACCATCAAGCATATCTTATCTGATTATGAATGTGTTGCTCTTCTTTTCCCTCCCCATCTCTTTATTCCATCTTTAAATGACTTATTCGTGTTACATCTTGTTTCTCACATGCAGTTCCACGAAAATAGCAGTCAGATCTGCACTTGCCCTTTCTGCCCCAATCCCAACCTGAACAAGTACCACCTTCACTTTGAGTAGCATTTTACTTTTGAGAAATGCTGAGAAAGACGGGAAGCCTGAGCCTTTGTACTACAAGACACTGCATATGAGCAGAGTATGGGAAGTACCTCTTTCAAGTCTGTCATAAACCTTTTTTCTGTTGATGTTAAGTGGGAGCAGAAGCTTTCAGTACTTTTGAGAATAAAACTCACATACACAATAGGTGTGATTTTCAAAAGGACAGGGAGAGAAGAAAGGAAAAAGTAATTCGTGCTTGGCACAAAGTGCTCCCTTTTACTTGAGCTGAAATTTACTCAGTTTTTACTGCTACACAGAAAACATATTGAAATCTTGTTCCATTACCTTTCTAAACCTCAAGAATATTTTTCCTGAAGCTTGTTCCAGCACTCACATATAAACTCATGCCTTTTTCTGGTTTTGACTTTGAGTTCTAAATTGCTTCTGAAAAATGCAGTTCATGACACATTTCTTACACTGCCAGAGACCCTCAAAATAACCATTCATCTGTTTCTATTGCAATGACCAAGCAATGAATGCTGAAAAAACTTTATGAAAAAAAAAGTGATACAACATAGCAATCAATTGTGTACTTTTATGGCTGCTGAAGGCTTTCACTTTCCTCTGTAAATAATCTATCTTAAGTGCACATGGATTTCTATCAATCTTCCTATTATGCCATTTATTGTAGTCATATTTTATGTAAGAAAAGATGTATAGCTGGACAAGTACCTTATCTTGTTCAATTTTACCCTGATCTTTCACAGAAGAAAATGGAATATTTATTTTACCAAAAGCTTTCTGAAGTTTTGTACTGAAGACAGACTTATAGAATAATACTCTGCATTCATGCTGCTATCATTTTATTTTGAAAACATACTAAAAGTAGCTATTACAGAAGTTTAAGCAGACAAAGTACTGTCCTAATGGCTTGGGCTTGTATTGATTTTCCTTTCAAAACTCATGTAAGATTCATATTGCCATAGTTCTCTTAATTCAGTTTGTCTGACCTCAACTGAGGAAACAACTTAGACCTAAACAATCAGAAAACATCTATAGAACACAGATTGTATAAGCTAGAGATTTTTTTTTTATTAAGGTGGACTGAGAACTGCCCAAACAGCAGATCCCAAAGGGCACAGGGTCCAGTTGGAAGCTCATCCCTAGTGGTGTTCCCCAAGGTCCATAGTGGGCCCAGTCTTGTTTAACTCATCCATCAGTGCCTTGGGGGAAGAGGCAGAGACCTGCTCAGCAATTTCACTGACAACACAAAGCTGGGAGGGGTGGCCAGTAGCCCAGAGGGCTCTGCAGCCCTTCAGAGGGACCTTGAAATAAGGAAGTGCTGTTGTCATGGGGGCACAGACTGGGAACTGAAGAGTACAAATTGTGACTTATGCTAAATCACAGGAAACATCATCATTCAAATGAATTCCAGAAGCAATGAGTGCTGTGAGTTGGCCCAGCAAAAAAGTCTTGTAGGAGCCCTGCTTATGAAAATGTGAGGTCCTGAGAAATGGTTTTCAGACTTTTATTTATTATCTGCTCAGATACACAGAATGATTTATGCCAACCTTATTCTGAAGCTGTGGAGTGAGAAATACAATTGAAATTGTTGCAGACAATACTCTGTTTGATCCCAGGAACTGGCGGAGCAGGGAAGTCTTCCCTGGCAAGAAAGATGAAAAAAGATGCTGTAAAAATAATGGTATTTTTTTGAGCACAATAAACAGAACATTAATTTTGGCTCTTTTTTAGCAAGCAGCTCTTGGGGTTAGCTAAAAGGGAATCAAGGCTAGGATACATGAGGCATGAAGACTGAAAACCTATATTAAAGAGAAAAGGTTGGAATATTGGAGCCAAAAGCAAGACTGCTCCAAAAGGACAAGGAACATTTAATAGACTACATTAAACACAATTTTTTTGTCCTTATAGTGTTACAGAAATGATTTATTTTAGCCAGATTTATTTCCCTATATATTTATTTTTCTTCTCTTCAGTTTCATAGGAAGTCTCACAGGATCAGGCAAGACCACTTTGCACATCTCATATCTGTGCTCTGAATTCTGTTAAATACATTGCTTCTTACAAATGAATTTAATTGTTATTTAAGGTGTTCTTTTTCACTAGAATAATACACTTCCATTGGCATTTTAACAGTCTTCACTAAACTTAAAAAACTGTTCAGTGTTTATTGGCTTATAGATCTGTCAACCCAAAAATAAATACAGTGAGCACAATCAACCCAATATTAATGATTTAATTGGAAGGACTTTGTGAAATGAGTTGTGACATTTTATAATGACTTGAAATTTCTGACAACACATGGAGGAAATTTAACCTCTGTCACTTTGTTACAAGCAGAATTTATTAATTGACCTGTACCTCCTACTTTGCATTCTGGATAGTTACCAAAATATTGTGAATTAGGGTAAGATCTAAACCTATACTGAGACGAGACCGAAAATATTTTCTCCTGCTAGAAAACAAAGGGAAAATTATTCCCTTGCTTGTCCTACCCACCTTATACTCTCACCCAACTCCTTTAGAGACAACTTGATTTTGTTCACATTACCTGTTTAGTTACATGAAAACTGAAATATGACTTTGAGGAATTCTTCACAGTTTCAACAATGTCTTTTGGACTTTTAGGATACAGCCTTGTGTCAAGAAAAAGTAACTTCATTTGATTTCAAGATGTGTGGGAAGACAAAATAATTATTTCCTTCATCCAATAATCATCCCTAATCACATTATCTGACCGTTTATGTTAAATAAACTGAAAGGCGAAGGAGGAAGAGTTGAATAATTTTGTTTGTGTTTTTTCAAAATATAACTATTCATTGGGTCTGTGAAATATAGGATGCTTTCCTGTGAAAAAATAATGACAGACTCTCTATTTGTTTGGGGTTTTTTGAGATTACAAGTTTATTTCTTCTTCAGGCTAATAGAAAAACCTGTTGTAAGCAAATAGTGATCTAAGGGAAAAAAAAAAAAGAGAGATAATAGTTTGCAAAGTTTTCCTTTGACTTTTTCTACCATGTTTAAGGGATAGTAATAAGGAAATTAAGAGAAAGCTTAAGCTTTTCATCACTGCTTTCTTCCTACCAAAACATGCAATTCAATGTGAAAGCTATCCTTTTATGCGGATGAACTATTGGTGGGAAGAAATTATTTTCTTTTGGTTATCTCAAGTGAGCCTTATTATATCACCAACCACAATTTTCATAAAGTCTGAAGGTAGATGACAAATGTATACGCTACCAATTTCCATTTTCAATGTTTCAGACATACAAGATGATTTTTTTTTCCCCCATCATGGGTTCCTCTATCTTAAAGCATATTATCCTATAAGGATAAAAAGTTTCTTTTTAATAGATTTTCCTGTCCTTGATACCTTGCGGAGGTAAGGATCTCTTCACAGGAATGCTAGCATGTCCTGTTTCTTCTCTGAGTTAACTAAAAACCCTGTAGTCAAGGTAGTCAGGAGCTTAGCTCAAGATTGTGCATCTAATTCACTGTTAATTAGTTAAGGATCATAACACGTTCACATGGACTGTGAGCTGTTGAGAGCACAAGAAACAACCTTATACACAGCCAGGATATACTAAAGAATATATTTAACATTTGTTGTAACAGAACAGATTAAATTTTTTATATTTGTCAGTCTTATTTTCTAATGTTTTAAGGGTTGCTTGAAAAATAAAGTTCCAAAGATCATTTCACTTTCCTTCAGCTGTGGGGCATTTTGAAAGGAAAAATAGTTTAAATAAAACTGGAATTTGGAATATTTTTAAATGTTAGCAACCGAACTTTTTTTAAAAGAAGACAGGGACAAAAATTAACTCTTTTTTCAGCATTATAAAATTCTGACTAGCTGTAATCAGCGTGTCACTTAAAATAAAAATAATATAAGCCTGTAATGAACTGTGACAGATTTTCATGAAGACATAGTGGTACTCATGTTGCAATCAGCTGCTGACAGTTGAGTTTCATTTGAGCAAATATATTTATACAATAAAAAAGAGAATCATCTATCTAGGGGCAAAAATAGATGTTAAGATTTGATTTTGCTATACTTTCTTTGGTTCTGTAATTTTTCCATGACTTTTGTCAAACAAAAAATGTTAGATGCAAGAGGATAAATATACATATTTTCAGTGACTCTTATGATCTCTTTGCTTGTCATCTCATTATTGATGTTAAATAAGCTTCTTCAGAAATGTAGAGATATTAATTACATAAAACCTCAGGTATTTAACATTAAGAAAGTATCTTATCTAAGTAATAAAATATCTAATGTCTAAGTAATAAAAGCGTTTTTATTATTTTGTTTGACTAAAACCTTTTTTAAAAAGGTTATTCTTCAAATAACCTTTGGAGTAATAAAAATAAATGTGCTTATGAGATAACATGCTATTTAAACCTTCTCTCTGAGTTGATTGACATAATAAGAGAAATCTTTTATCCCTAATGCTTCATAAGAGTCCTTGTTGTAGTGATGAAGAGTGACTGATAAATGCAATTTTTCCCCTTTGAAAATGAGCCTAACAAATACACCTCAAAAACAAGCAGTAATTTAAATATATTTTTATTTTTAACAAATACCTTTAATAGATAATTTCTTCTATGTTCTTGCATTTCTTGTTCTTGCATTTTCTGCACTTCTGGAATACTACTGGTAAGGCAAATATTGTGGATTAAATTGTAATTTAATTGAATTAAATTTTGTAAGGAAAGTTTGGGTGTGTGGGATTGTTTTCTAAGACTATAGTATTCCAGATGTGTCGACACACTGTAGTGTTATTAATTTCCTGACAACCATTTTAACCACTTCTGTTTTGAAGGAGATACAGGAAAAAAAGGTAAATGTTTTGGATTTTTTACATTTCTTTAATATACTGTGCACATAATGCCAGAAGTAGAGACAACCTTAGGTAGTGGTGCTCATACTGAAATGCAAAGGGATCCAGCTGATTATGGAGATGTTCTAATTAAATACATACAGTGAGCACAATCAATTTTCTGATTATAATTTCAAGCACACTACAGGATGATTTTCTTGTACACAGTGTTTGGGGTTTGGTTACTCTGATTCTGCTTTTTGGAGGGACAGGTTATGTTCTCCCTATCATCAGATTGCAAAAGAAGAACTGTAAACATCAGTCCAGAAGGTCTGTGAGCTAAACACTTGCAGGCTGAGACCAAAAGGGACAGAAGAAACACTCTGGAAAAAATTAGGATGGTTCCCTTTGCATCAGGTGTGCTGCAGGGGGAAAAAATAATCATGACCATCATGGTCCAGTGGTGTTCCTGCAAAACATGTGCTCTTCCCCACCAAAGTGCAATCACACCAATTAACTAAAACACACAGCCATGTGTGTTGCAGACTAAAGGCTGTTTTGCAGCTCACCACTGTGTCATTTTGTAAATCTACATGGTGCTCTGTGAAACAGAAGCACACTGCAGGGACACGCTAGTGGTTTATGAATCTAAATGCTGGGAAGATGAAAACGAGGAGAGGGTGGCAGGGGGTACACAATGATACAGAGGTGGGGCCACAAGGCTGGCCCCTGCAACAGAGCTGTTGGAAACAGGTTTATCTTGCAGGAAGACAGCGACTAGATGCAGGACAACACCACAGAGGTTATGCAATAATAGACATCCTCCTATTTAAGCAGGAGGGACCTACTCTAAATCTCACACCCACCATCTACTGCAGTTTTGAAAACCAGATGCAGAGAAAGCCTGAAGGGCGTACCTATACAATGTGCTGACCTGTGCTGCACACTAGACAGTCATTGAGAAACAAACAAAAATGACTCAGGGAAGATAATGCTTCTAAATGGTTTAACTGATTTCTAAATGTTTAGCTAGCCAGTCACATATCCCCAGGTGACACTCCTGTCCGAATCCTGCCCAAATACCTAAATGTGAAAGCATTCAAGATGAAAATATAGCAAGAAAGCCAAACAGAAAAAAGATAATATTCTTTTCCAAGGTCTCTCACTGGAAATTAAAGTAAAACAGACCTGGCTGCTAGAATACATCCCACATATTGTAGTTCTACTTATTCCACAGCAAAAATTAGAATCGGGTAAAGTACTCCCTTTAGTTTATAGTCTTTTTTTTTCCCTAAGTGGGATTTCTCTCTTGCTGGAAAACACACATCATACTGAAAAACACTCATTCAATGAGTGTGTTAGTGTCCACAGTAAAACCTCATTAGTATTCTGGCCTTGTAAACATTGATGGCTGATGACAGCAATCCCTCAGTGTAAGCTGATTTATAGAGTTGTACAGTATTATTGATGTTAGTAAGGGAACAAGAAGCAGGTGGATATACCATCTGTCATTGCTACCTAAGTGATAATTTACAGAAAAAAAATTTAGAACAGTTTGGTTCAGTATGAAGGAAACTGTAAATTTGGGAGGAAAAAATGCTAATACACAACAATTCTTTCTCTGTTGGTTTCTCTCTGTTTGTATGCTTGATGAACATGAAGGAAGAAAGATGAAAAATATATGGACTCTTTATGTATTATTTCAGGATTTAGGGTCCAATCACAATGTTTTTTTCTTGCAGTAATATTAATACCTGCACAAAACAAATTTGGAGACAAAGAGTGATTGCACACTAAAGGAGAACAGGCTTGACACCTGGATTCACATTCTAACTTCCTATACCAAGATTTACTTGTGAAGAAAAGTCAGGAAGGGTGATGGAGCAGAAAATGTGTTGTCTAAAAAGTCTTTAGCCTGGATATCTTGAGAAACAGAACCATGGGGAGCACTACAAGGCATAGCTACTGTGTTTTTACAGAGACATACCGACAAAATATTTTAACTTACTTTTAGGTCTCATTCGACATTTAAAGACATTGAGTCAAATTTTCAATAGATACATATCAACATTATGAGATCCATTATATATATCCATATATATATATATATATATAAAAATATAGATATATATATGTATGTATTATATCCATTATTATATCCATTATGGCTCCTCTTATGCAATATGTCCCCCTGTAAAATCAGTGATAAGTTCTTTTTACTCTTAAATGCTGATTACTCTTCCCAAAGCCAAACTATATTCATGCTTGTTCCATATCTGCTTTCTTAAAAGCAAGAAACTTTTTTATCTTTTGCAATATTCATTAATATTCAATTAAAAAAAAAAAAAAGACTAAAAGAGCTGGAAGCAAAGAAAATGTAATAGGATGTTAGCAATGGTAGAATAAAGATGCAACATATTCCAGTAAATGTTAGAATGGAGGGATCTGACATTATTTAAATCCTGAACATGTTTGGCTTTAAGGAAGAGCTTTCATTTTAGTGTTCTCTCTTTCTGTTTTGACCCGTGATTTTACACAAGCAGGTTGTGAAGTCTTTGAAGATTTTGTGTGTATAATGACCACATTAGTGGAGTCCAGTTTGGGATCTGGTGGCAGTTGTTAATCGCAACAAATGCAGATTCTAGTGAGAAAAAGATAGTAAGGATACAATTTGTATAGCTAGTCAATGCAGCAGGAACTATGATCTCAGTTGTTGATCATAAATATTTCATAAGACTGATCATATAGGAAAACCATGTAATGTATTATTTATGAGATTACCAATTCTTTTAATTTTCCCCATGTCCTAACAATACTTTTTTTTCCTAATAATTCAAAATTCAGCCTAACTTCCAGGAGGAACAATGACCTCCACTTGTCTCTTATTATTTATTGGCATTGCCTGCTGTTATGTTTCCTTTTCATCCACCATTTCTGCACCTCTTGGAGTGAAGATGAAGGCTCATATAGAGGTTAAAACAAACAATAAAAAAAAAAAAAGAGAGTGAGTGGTAGAATTTCTGAGCATTTCCTTTAATGAAGATGCTGAATTCTGGATTGTCAGAGTGCCCCTTGGAAGGATTCTCACAAAGCACGCAGAATTCACCAGGCTGTTCTCTTTAGTTAAGATTTTTCTGCTAGTGAAGAGATGTGCAGCTCAAGCTGCATCGAAGGCACCTGTACTGGGCATTGACTGGCAAGTACATGCAGGATGCCATCTGAGGTTTCAATCTTAACCTAACATTCTTGAGGTTTTGGCATATTAACAGACTGCTTATTGAGATTCATAATCAAAACCAGATGCAATTCTGAAATATAGAAACTAATTTTCCAAGAGCTGAGCTTTGAAAAGATATGAAGAGGCAGTTCTTTTTTCTAAAATTATTACTCTGAATTGTTATAAACATGCAATTGGCTCTTTCAAAAACATAAATGACATATGCCAGGTATTACCTTAAATAAGATGGTGTTATAATCTTGTACCAAATCTCTGGGCCACATAAGTCTTGTGCATAACTCTATAGGAAGCAAGACTTTCAACACTTCTCAATACACAGGTTTTTGTCTTACCATTCAAAGTTTGTGTTAAACAGCTTGACTGCCTAGGTTTGTCTGCAGTGCTGTCTTAAAAACAAAACGAAAAAAAAGCCCACCAGAAACCTGTTTCCTTTCATCTCTGAACCACAGAGTATCTATTTTCCTAAAAAAGTTAATAGTGCTTCATAGAGGAATAGTCCTTCCAGTTACTTCCTCATCTATAAAAAGATTGTGACACAACCAAAAGAGCTGTTGTGCTTCTTTTATCATGCTAGGGATTTAACTGGTGCAAATGAACAGGGACAATAAAGACAAAAATAAATTCTCAAAATAAATATGTCATATGGAAAACTTTCCTTGCCACCCTCAGTTTTGTAATGGAAACCCGGAAAAGTATATTCTGAATAGTGGATTTGTATTCAAAAATTATCATATATCTCCAGAATACTAATAATATTGTCAAAACATGCAATGACCTATAGGACAAAGGAGCCTACAAATAGATGAAAACTATTGAAATGTGGCAAGTGGAAATGATATATTCAATGTAAATGTTTGTGTGTCATGAAAACCACAGAGCCCTTTCATAGCACACAGGGTTACCCTTGAAAATGGCCAGGGAAGAAAATGAGATCAGTCTTTTATTTTTATTGTATGACATGAGATGAAAGTTGGTGTTATTTAATAATAGAAAGAGCTGTGTAGGAAAGATTATTCATTTATAAGGAAAAGGATGTTATAATTTTGCATGATTTGAAGCAACTATTAGCTGTGACTGTCTATTGGGAGGGAATTTTCTGGTGCATACCGTGCAGCGTCCATTTTGTCAAACAAACTAAACTGCTAGTTAAGAATAAACTGCTGCTTCATCCCATGAAAACAGAAGGAAAATAGAACAGTGGCTGTATGAAGTTTAACAAGGAAAATGCTGGATTATGCTGCTTGGGACAGGTCAACCCCAGATGTACACACAGACTGGGGAAAAAGCAGCTGGAGACCAGCACCATGGGAAAGACCCTGGTGTCCTGGTCAGTGGCAAATTGAACATGAGCCAGCAGTGCCCTGGCAGCCAGGAGGGCCCCTGTGTCCTGGGGTGCATCAGGCACAGCATCACAGCCGGGCAAGGAGGGGATTGTCCTGCTCTGCTCTGAGCTGGGGCAGCCTCACCTCTAGGGCTGGGGCAGTGCAGGGTGACACAGTGTAAGAGGGATTTAGAACTATTAGAGGATATGCAAAGAGGGGGTCATGAAGATGGTGAAGAGCCTTGAGGGGAAGCCATATGAGGAGTGGCTGAGGTCACTTGGTCTGCTCACCCTGCAGAGAAGGAGACTGAGGGGAGACCTCACTGCAGCTACAACTTCCTCATGAGGGGAGGAGGAGGGGCAGGCACCGATCTCTTCTCTGTGGTGACCACTGGCAGGACTTGAGGGAATGGCCTGAAGTTGTGTCAGAGGAGGTTTGAGTCGGATATTAGGGGAAGGCTCTTCACCCAAAGTGTGGTTGGATGCTGGAACAGGTTCCCCAGGGTAGTGGTCACAGCACCAAGCCTGGAAAAGCATTTGGACAAATCTTTCAGGTACAGGGTGTGACTCTGGGGAAGGACAAGGGGTTCTACTTAACTCTTGTGAGTCCCTTTGAAGTCAGGATATTCTGGTTCTATGAGTCTAGAGACCTGCTTTAAGTTTTAAAAGTCATATATAAGGTAGAGCAGAAATTGTGTGGTCCTTCAGGCAGGGCCTGTAATCACAATGAGCCTCTTAAACAACCTGCCCCCAGCCTGTCACAGAATCTATATTCTGGAAAAAGTTTTACCTGGGTGCATGAACTCATTCATTCTCAGTGTGCTTCTAGAGGACTCTTGCACTCTGTCAGTGTATTTTCCATAGGAAAATACAGGTTTAGCAAGCAGATGATCCACAGAGCCCCGGGATCTGAGGCTTGTCAGGCACGTGTGGCAGTCTGCAGAGCAAGCTGGCGCTGAGGGAGGGAGCTGGGACGTGCTGCAGCCTCCAGAAAGCTGACTTGCATCCGGCAAAATTATGTGCCTGGCTTTACACATCTGCACCTCAGGGACAACAAGGGATCTCTGCTACTCCCCTCATATTTGTCACCTGCAGGTCTGGACAGAGACTCATCTTAAAATTCTAGAAAAACCTAGTGAAAGCTTAGCATTTGAGGTAGTAGATCTAAGCCCTCAAGTATAAACAGTTGTTTACATTGCCCAGTTTTCTCCTCTGCTCATAGTGAGGTGGGATTTTTTTATTATTAAACTGGGAGAAATCCAAACCCACCAAAGTGAAATTGTTACTGGTAATTATGTTGATTTTGACAGGTCCATCTTGGCATTCTAATTACACTTTTATCATTGCACAATAGTAAAAATACAATTGAACGGTTTGGAAATCACAAAGCACTTGTAGATACTTCATTAGTTAATTAAGGGGAAAAAAAGAAGATAATCAGTAGCAATGGCTAAACCAAAAAAATTTGTGCCTTTTGCAGCTCATTAATTGACAGTGATAATCAGATCCAGAGGCGATCCTTGCTGGTGTCAACAGTGATAATGGAAACTTTTTGTAAGCATGAATATGCATGTTCTGCTATAAGTCCTATATACTTGCACTCTCATCTTTTTCTGGTAAAGGCCATTAAAAAATCTAATGGAAAATATTTTTCATACTTCTTTTCCAATAGGAGTGTGAATATTTGTAAGGATGTCTTGAAGGTGGGCAACAATTTCCTGAGAGCTAATGGGCTATTAACTGAAAAAAATTAGTTAGGATTTTTCATTGTCAACAAGGATTTTCTATTCTTCCATCTATCTTTTTAGTATTTGCAGAAGGTTGTTATTCCTGAATATTTTACAGCTTTCACAGGGTGTTTGTTGTTATTGAATTTTGTTCACTATTCTAATGAAGCCTTCATCCTGTTACTTTATCACTTTACACTTTCATTATGTTTTCTTACAACTGCATAACAGAATTTCTCCTTCCATGGAGTAAAACAGGCTTTCAGAGAGTACACCTCTTTAAAATGACCCTTATTAAATCTTCAGTATTACATCTGTTATAATCAATAATATTAAAATGCTTAATTACCTGTTGGAATATTTTTTTTGTTAAAGGTAACTAGGCCTTTGTTTTATTCATTAATTGTACATTTAAAATAATTTTGATTATTTTTAATTATTATTTATAATTTTTATTATTTTGACATCCACTTCAAGCAGAACTCTGTGCTTGAAGTGGACATCCATGATTACAGTGTTACTGAACCACAATCATTAGAACTGTCTAGATCTGTCAGAAATGTTGATTTTTTTTCACTGAAAATTTCCTATCTAATCTACTGCTGAGAGCCTGTAAATTGTACTTCTGGATTAGGATAACGTGGAAGCAAACACATATAGAAAATGCAAATCTACCAACAGAGGAGACAACCCAGTATTTTTTCCCTTTTGATGGGAAAATTACACTATGTAAATACACTGAAAATAAAGATGAAGAGAAAAGAACATACATGAGATGAGATGAGATATATTTGTAGTTGTAGATACAGTAATATTCTTTAGTGATATATGGCATATTTCATTAATATATTTATTACATTTTAGGTGTATTAAAGTTACTTTGCATAAAATTATTAAACATCTCATCTCCTAACCTAGATGGAACCTTTCACATAATGTTTTTACATGTACATATAGGCAAGCATAATTTAAACAAATACAATAGATATCTACTTAAAGCATTTTAGCATCACCTTGTCATATAGTTTTTAGTGGGTTTTTGCCAGTGGAGTTGCATCATATAATAAAGATACATCATCTTACATCCAGATAATAAAGGGAAGGCCTGCACTTAACAATAATTATTTAGCTTTCATGTTCTGTTATTGGTATTATCTGTGTACCAAGTATTTTTCAGTTCAGTTCCTTGCTAAGTGCAGGAAACAAGACCGAATGAGATGAAAATATTTTTACTTACTCATGACATTGCACTAGCTGAAAAATCATTTACAATTCTTAGTTAATATTATAATATATTTTTAATAAAAACTAATAATTTGAGATATGGCCTGCACTCTTTTCTTTCCTCACCACGAGTTCAGCTCATATACCCCAAACACCTGTGCAGAAAATTATGGACAATAGAGCAACAAGCGGCCAAGTACTTAATTTGGAAATTTAGTCAAGTTGAGAAAGTTTCTTTTCCCATGAATATTCTAATCACTTATTACATACAATTATTCAGAATTACTGTGGACATTACAAGCTGTTTTTTACAACCTCTTAGAGCCTTGAAGATGATGCTTTAAAATTGAAGTCTGTCTGAAAAAGGCCAGAATATTTGAGTTAACATTTTTATTCAAATAGAAAAAAAAAGCCTTATATATATTTCTTTTTCCTTGCAGTTAACATAAATGAAGAACAAAACAAGTGAAAAATTACTTTCTAGAAGACTACCTTTTCTCTCTATTTATTCACATCTTCCATCTTCTTTAAGACTGCCCAAGCTAATCAGAAACATAATTTTATTTGTCTGCACCCAATGCTACAGAACAGCAATAGCAGAATTTTTTGAGTTATTCTTTTTTGCCCATTCTATTTGCAGGGAATGTCTGTGCTGTGCCTGTAGCTGATAACAGATGAACCATGGAAAGGCTTGTACAGCACTGAAGCACCAGTCTATTCCGCTTTAAGACAGAAACAGGCATGTAATACACTGAAGGTAGGCTATTAAGAAGTGATAGTGATCTTGATGAAAATTCTGATATGTGGTTTCCAAAACCTGCTAAAACTGGGGTTATTATCTTTTCTGTAAGCAAAAAAAGAGTGTGAAAATGTCAGTATAGTGTGAGAATCTGAAGAATCATTTTAGAATGTCTTTTATTAGGAACATCCATAGGTACAAAAAGGTTTTCCCACTTTGAAACAACTGATTTAATACTCCTTATTCCATATCCTGCTCCAAATTGAACTGAAGAAATATTGTTAACATCATATTCAGGATGCTCCAACATTAGGTATAATTTTGATCTATAAAATACTGTAGCCCAAATTCTTCCCTGACAAGATTTTCTTAAATTTAGTGAAGGTGCTGTTTGTTAGCAGAGCTATGATTTACAAGTTAGAAAACAAACAAAAAGGAGGAAAAGGGACAGCTCTCCAACTCTTTTTTGTTAGGGTAGCTCAAAGATGCTCCTTTCCTCCCTATATTAGAACAAGTGTCTATATGGAAAAAATAAGAGCAAAATACATTCTGCAGAAGAAGAGGGAACAGATTGACCTGGGTCCATGCAGCTTGACCAACAGCAATCTACAGTCTCTGAGAAGCAACACATGAATCAGAGGAGAGTTGGTGTCAAATGAACTTTCCTATGGACACCAAACAGAGGATGTCACAGAAGTTTGTCCATTAGGAGCAATGTCAACATTGCCTTATATCTGAAAGTAAAGCTTAAAAGTAATTATTCAGAAGTGATGGTAGCCAACACAAAAAGAAAGCCCCATTGATTCTGAGGTGGAGTACGAGGGCAAAATATATATTTTCTAAGACAGTTTAATTTCCTTGTATCTTCAGGTCTTCCATCCAGTTTTCTCTGGCATTTTCAGATATTTGGTGTCAGTGAATTAGCTGACATATGAGTCAAACTCCTGTACAGATAATAGGCAATCTGACACCCAGGGAAATGAAACTCATTATCTGGTTCTGTATCAGAGCTATATGACACAGGAGAATTGTGACTTTCAAAATATTCCCTACTGAAGAAAAATGTACTGCTCAAAATTTTAGTAGCCTATTTGGACTTGAGGCTAGCAGTAAAATAACAAAAGAGAAAAAATTACTTATTTCCTCATTCTTTTGCAAATGGTAGACTTTGAAGCATTAACCCACTTAATTAAAATTAGATTTCCTTTTTTAGTTCCATATTTGTGACAGGAACATGAAAACACGAGCTATTTTTTGTCAGCTTGTAAATGTTTGTAACTGCAGATGTTTTGCAGATGGCTACCTCTCAGATGCTCTGGGAACACCTATTTACCCAGCTGATAGGCAGCAATGCAGCAAATAAAGGAAACTTACAGGGATTTTGGCAAGGACACCTGTTTGCTTCCATGGAATTCCTACTTCACTTTTTTTTTTTTATTTTACTTTTTATAAGTTTTATATAATGATAGATTTTTTGGCAAATGACTAACTAGCTTCCCATATTTTCAATATTTCTTTTGGAGGTGTCTTTTTCTGTTCAACTTCCAGTGGTTTTTTTTTTGGTTACCTTTTCTCTTTCACCCTCTGTTTAGAGGTAGTTTGTCAATTTTTTGCCAGTTTTTGTATTTTGTCACATATTTTTTATTGATGATGATCTGTGGGATTTTCTTCCTTCTACCTGGTCTTGGAGGGAATTCTGTGTGAATCATTTGCCTCTTGTACCCTCTGTCATTAATATTGTTGTTGCTTCGGTTCATTTTCTTATCTCATTGGTGTTTCCAGTAAATTGTTCATCTTGACTCAGGATCTGTACCTTTTGTGCCTCCAATTCTCCTCTCCATCCTGCCACAGAGAGAGGGTGAGTGAGGGACAGACTGAGCAGCAGTGTGGTTTGAAGCATCTCAGTGGGAAAAGTAAATTGGGGAATTACATTCCTGTGTTATAACATAACCTTAATGGATTCTGAATATCATGCATCTGCCTTTACAGTTTGAATTATTTTAATAGCTACTGTAATTTGACATGCTGCTTAGTTTACTTACTGCTGGCTTTTTTCACTATTAGTATTTAACCTTAAAATCAATAACAGTTAGAAATAGAGATGTGTCATTTTAGAAAAATATATATTCTGGCTTATATATTTTAAGGAGGAGCTAGTATGTGCTGAGCAGTAACTTTAACACTGATTTTAGCACTCTGCAGTTAGTTTTTAGCATATCTCCTTATCAGATTTGAGATTCACTAACAAAATAGTTATTTTACTCTTTGTCTCCTTCTGATCTCTTCAACAGTCAATCTTGTATGTCACCTTGAGATTAAGAAATTCCATGAGAAAATGCATGATAGAAAAAGTAATTCTCTGTATTTTTCCATTTATTTATTTTGCTTTCTTCTTCATCTCCTGAAAGACAAATCCAAATTTTTCTGATTGCAATACTTTAATCCTCTGAAGCTGTAAACATCACTGCCTTTATGTTTTCATGGGTGTTACTATCCATAATCCATAATCCATGGTATTTATTCATCAGTCATGTTACATTCATTGTTTTGGTGAGATCAGACATGGAAGAAGGTCTCTCCTTGTCTCAAACACTTCCTGAATTTATCAGAAGTTTTCATAGGCCAGATGGTAAATGCAGATGGTGTTGTTCATTATGTCCAGCAACAGAGAGTGTAATCTTCTGGCAACCACAGTTCATAATGAGACACAGTCTAAGAAAATCATGGAGTCCTGCTCCTGCAATACTGAAAAGTCAGTGCTCAGTTAAGCAAAAAGAAAATGGATGAAAAATTCTATTATCTTAGCACCTTTTGAGCACAGAAATGAGCTATGTGTAGGTGTCGGTAGAGAGAAAATACTGCCTGTGATACTATTATTTAAAAAAATAAAAAAACATTGGTGTATCTGAGGACAAAATCAGCGTGAATTGTTAAAGCTAACTGATAATTGCGAGATTGCAGGATAAAGGTCAAAACCTGAAATTTGGCCTTTCAAGCAGAACATAACAGCAAAGAGTAGCGCCTGGTTGTAAATTTTTATGACACCCAAACTAATCTTAAATGGCTATATTGGGTTTTCATGGCAAGATTTTGGTGTCAGTAGTGACTTCTGTAAGAAGAAGCAAGAAATTGCCCCTGTGTCTGAGGAAGCCAATGTCAGCTGACTCCAGGACAGCACTGCCAAAGGGCAAGGCCACTCAGCAATGATGGTAGTACATGTGGGATGACAGATTTAAGGAGAGGGAGAAAAACCTGCTCTACAAAAGCTGCTGGACGAGAGTGAGAACATGTGAGAGGGACAGCTCTGCAGACGCCAAGGCTGGTGGAGAAGGAGGGGCAGGAGGTGCTTGGGAGCTGAAGCCGAGATTTCCTGCAGGCTGGAGCGCAGACCATGGAGAAGCAGCTGTGTCCCTGCAGCTCCTGGTGAACTGTGCAGGAGCAGAGACCCACCTGCAGCTGATGGATGACCCCACATCACAACAGGTGGATGCCCAAAGGAGTCTGAGGCTCCATGGAAAGCCTGCAGTAGAGCAGTCTGCTCCTTACAGGCCATGAAATGGACCCAGGCTGAGGCAGTTGTGAGGAACTACAACTGGTGGGAAGGACTCATATTGGAGAAGTTCACACAGGACTTATCCTGTGGAAGGAATCCACATGGGAACAGAGGGAGAGTGTGAAGAGTCCTTCCCCTAGGGAGCAAGAAGCAGCATGTGATGAACTGACCACAATGCCCATTCTCCATCCACTGCACTGCTTCAGGGTTAGGTAGAAAAACAAGGAGTGAAGTTTAAGCCAAGAAGAAGGGAGGGGTGGAAGGAAGGCATTTTTATGGTTTGGCTTTATTTTTTATTACCTTACTCTGATTTGCTTGACAAACCAATTGAATTGGTTTCACAAAATTGAGTCTGTTTTGCCCATGACAGTAACTGGTGAGTGATTTCTCCCTGTCCCTATCTCGACCCATGACACAATATATTTCATTATATTTTCTTTCCCCTGTCCTACTGAGAAGAGGAATGAATAAGTAAACAGCTTTTGTGTGAGCCAGATATCCAGCCAGGATGAATCCACCATATCACTTTGAAACTAAAATAGATCAGGTGATTGAATTCTCAAAAAGTTACTTATATTTAAAAAGTGCCTCTGAAAATGCATATATTCAAGCCTATTAAAAATTAAGTCTAAAAGCAAATTTTCATTCATTTGCAAGATCTACATATTTGTCTTTCAGCTCACTTTACATGTTCAAGACCAAGTGAAAATAAGTGAGAAAACTGTAAGATGGTGAAATGTGTGCCCATTGCCTGAAAGCAAGGTTTACAAACAAAGCCATGTGTTACTATCCTGCAGACACCATGCTAATGATGCAGGACACAATTAAGACTGAGCTCTGCAGCTGAAAAGATTGCAAATCAGAGAGAGATCACTACCTTTTATAAACAATACATATTCTGAAATGTATGTCACTGTAAAAAGAGGCTTTCTGAAGAAAGTTAGAAGTTTTGGGACACTGACATTGCATCAACAGCTTAAAGATTAAAAAGTTTTAGCTGGTTTTTTTTTTTTTTTTATATATTTTCTCACTATGCTTTTTTATGTTCCATACCACTTTAATCACATTAGTGTCTTTCTGAAAGTAATTCACATACACTTCAGGTATCAGGACATCTGGAAAATACGCTTTTAGTTTGGAAAGACAAAGTAAATAAAAAGAGGTTTTGAACTGAGAAATTATTCAAAGCATTTTCTTTTTACTTCGAAACAATTTATTTTTTTCACCACCACATCTGCAGTTCAAGGATATTGAAGCAAATGAAGCAAAGCTCTACCAATGTCTCCTGTAAAATAGAAATTTAATTAAGAGAAAGTATGCTGTATCTCAAATTCCCTTATGTATTAAAATTTCAGATGTTTGATTTCTGCTTTAGTTATTTACACTATTATATTTTGATTTCAATTAATTTGGCCAATCCTATATAAAATAAAATCCTAATTGAGGGGTTTTTTTTAATGAATTAAAAAGCATATTTTTAAAGTGATAGATGAAAGTCCACTTTTCATAGAATTTAAATTAATTCTAAATATTTTAATTTCTATTCAAATTCAAAAGTTCACAAGAAAGAATATTAACTTGGAAGTTC
>VWZP01004922.1:0-59986 GCA_013396995.1 Dicaeum eximium | reverse complement strand
ATGACTGCATGGTAATTCACCGAATTTCCAAGCACTTTTCACAATTGTAACTCCGACATATTATGACAAAATTTGGACCTTAAAATAATTTTGTTTCATTTTGCTTTAAAAAATTATGAGGGACAACTGATACTTAGCACCTACTTAAACACTGGTTTAGCTTAATTCTTTTTAGTTCAGTGCAGTAATGAAACCATGTCAGTCTGGAAAAATTCATTGAGAAAAAAAGAATTTTGAAGAATACAATCTTGCTTTAAAAATTTCTTTATAGACTGGGTTTTTAATTAGATTCAAAAATTAGCTTCAAAAATTAGCTATTTAAAGAATTGCACTAATTTTCATTCAATGTTTATCATCTCTAATTTCAGCGGTATTTGAAAAATTTGATTTTAAATGCAAGTTCAAATTACTAAAATGCTAACTATTTTTTTTTCCAAAAGGAGTAATATCCAGAAAAGTACAAAGTAAGCCAAAGAAAAGGTTGATTAATTGGCTCCTATAAACATCTCTTCAAATATTTTTTATTTGGTCAAATTGTAAACATCCATTGTAAAAATCAGTTTAAAGATTGCAGTAATTAAAAAAAAATAGTCTTCTGTTTTAGTTTTTATCTTCGTTTTGTACTATGAAGTTCAACTTCCAACTGGTTCCATTTAATTTCAGGGAGAAAGCAAGAATACTTTGACTCTTTTCCAGTGGTAAGGAGAGTATATCCTCCATAATGTGAATTCATAATTGTACAATTTGAAAAATGCCTTCCAGCTACTGTGCTTGTATGATATTTTGCTTTGTATCAAAATGACACATTATGATCACCTGTCACCTAAGAAAAGGGTACCTGAGTAATCCCTGGCTTTTTTCCCTCTTTTAATTATATTTTTTAAATTTCTGTAGTCTTTTGTTGTGGTGAGGGGTTTTTTTGTTTTGTTTTTTTGTTTGTTTGTTTGTCTGTTTGTTTGTTTGTTTGGGGTTTTTTTTGCTTTTAACGTAATATAGATCTGTTTGAAATAAGTTACACATTCCCAAGTTTAATTGGAAATATACATCAAAACAGGAATTATTTGAACTTCCTGAGAAACTGTATAATAATTGTATACATGTGTTTTTCATGCTGGAAATCTTTTTTAAAACCTTGGCTGCAGAACTACAGGCTGGAAGAAATATTACTCAATTACATATAGCAGAATGAAAAAAAAATTGGTTTACCTGGTATAATTTAAAAAAAAATATTTCTTTCCATTTTTGCTTGATTTTGATGAAAAATTACTTCCTGTTTCTGAAAGATCATGCACTGGATATATGGAGAGCTAAAATCCAAAGTTGCACAGAGAAAGATCAGTGTCTGCCAGTATCCAGCCAATAGTAATTAGGTCTTTATCCTGTGAGATCAGAGGAATAATGTAGTTCCTCAAAAAATGCTATTAATGATTTGGATACTAAAATATGTATTCTGAAATATGTCCTTAAAGAGTCATTTTAATGAAAAGATAGAATAAAAGTAGGTTTTTTAGGAAATGCCCTATTTCACTATGTGTACCAAGAAAGTGAATTATATTAGAGGCTTGGCTTAGAAATAACTCAGCTCTGATGTCAGTAACTACTCAGTTCATTACTAACATGTGAGAGGCAAAGGTTAGTGTGATTTCTTTTTCCTGGAAACCTCTCTTTGTCTCTGAGATGAGTAATGCATACCACGCAGACTCATGACTCTACATTCTGATCTCCTGGAAATTTCTCCCAAAGACGTCTGTGTGAAAAATTAAGAAGTAAAAGGGGAATGCAGAACTAAGATTCAAAATTTAGCTTAAAGACTTTGTAGATAAGTATAGGAAACACAGATTAAAAATGTAGTAAAGCTTTTCATTTGAGAATTTATAAATATTGTATAAATATGATGGACAATTAAGCCTCAGTTTCTGCTTTAAAAAGTGAAAAGGCAGGGAATTTAAAATTATTAAAATTTTCTCACCATATTTTCAGAAGCAATCCCAAAACAAGTGTTTTGCTGTTTCTCGATGGTTGCCAGTTTGACATTCTGTTAAGCCCAGCAGATGTCATGTATCGGTTCTCTCTTAAGAAAGCATTTCAGCACTGGTCATAAAAATTATGACTCCTGGAGTTTAACAGGAAGAGTCTAACACAACAGCTTTGTGATATAAAAATATTGCTTTGTGTGCCTCTCTAGTTTTCCAGGTGTCTGGGGTCTGATTGCATAAGCAGGTGCAATTTTGCCAGACAGTAGATAGAACACCTTACAGAAACATTTCTTTCCACTGTCTCTTTCAGGGGAGACTATTCTTCTTCCAATTCCTTTTCTCTTGTATTTGCCTGCAGATGCAAATACATCTATCATATCTGATTGCTCTTTCTGACTTGAAAACCCATGAATAGTTCAGAAGGGCACACATGCCATGATGGACCAGAAAATGAGTCATGCATCCACAATTAATTGTGTCAAGAATTACTTCTGTATAGGTTCTTATATAACATGTTCTTCAATTTTTCTGTTTTAAAAATATACCTTGAAAAATTCAGTATTGTAGAATAATAGACTAGTCTGAATTGTAAGGGAGTCATAAGGGCCATTGCAAGGTAGTTGCAACCTCCCTGCTGTGGGCAGGGTCACCTTCCACTAATCCAGGTTGCTCAGAGCCCCATCCAGCCTGGCCTTGAATGCTTCGAGGGATGGGGCATTCACAACTTCTCTGTAAAATCTCTTCCAGTGTCTTAGGGTAAAAAAATATTTTCCTTATATCTAATATAAACCTACTGTCTGTCAGTTTATAAAACCATTCCCACCAGCATGCCCTTTTAAAAAGTCCCTCTCCAACTTTCCTGTAGGTCCTGTTTAGGTGTTGGAAGATACTATAAGGTCTCCCTGGAGCCTTCACTTCTCCAGTCTGAATCAGTTTATCTTCGTAGACGTGCTCCAGCCCCCAGGAAAGCACCCATAACATAGAGGTTAGTATTTGTTCCTTCTTTCTTGTTTCATCTTAGTATATTCATCAACAACTTTTATGGCTCTTCTATTAATAATAATCTCTCCTTACTGCTAGGACTCTTTGTCAATAGAAGAGTCAGCTAGAGACACAGAACCAGTTCTTTCACCACAATAAACTGACCGGCACCCAAGCCACTGAACACTTAGCTATTTTTCTATAAAGTAGTACAAATTTGAGAGAAAGTGGGATCTCAGTCCTCTCATTCTCATTTCACAGGGAAAGATGCAAGAGGACACTGATCAGAAATGTTGTGAATTAAGGGACTTGATTATCCTATAACGTGTGCATGTTTGAAGCTAGTACAATTTCTTATTTGAGAGAAGGTACTGAATTTGTAATAATACAACTCTAGAGCTGAAGCAACTGAAGTAAATCACTGTATCTACATTTACTGTGATGCAATTGCAATGATTTACTACTGCTTGAACATCCACCTCTGAAAATTCTGGTACCGAAAACATTTGACTAGTACAAAAGAAAATTTGTAAAGCTGAAGTTCATGCATATATATAGTGCTAATGTTATGCACATTGTTGATCAGGATGCCTAAAAGAGTAAATGTAGAAGCTTAATATAAAAACCTTAAAATAAATGGCTGAAATACCTAAGTTGTGGTTTGAAATAAAGGATTTTTATCATGTCAGTCAATTCATGGAGTTAAACTGCTAGAGGTAAAGCTAGAAAAAATTTAGGTAGATATAATTGATTATTTGGAAACCATCTGAGAGATACTTTTCAAATTAGTATGTCTGTATTTGTTGACATCTCTATTTTACGGAATCACAGAATAGGCTGAGTTGGAAGGTACCCATCAGGATCATGGAGCCCAGCTGTCGGCACAGAACAGCACCATCCTATGGTGTCATCCCCAAGAGTCACACCATGTGCCTCTGAGTATTGTTCAAAAGCTTCTCAAGCTCTGACACACTTGGCGCTGTAACCACTTCCCTGGGGAGCCCCTTCCAGTGCTCAACCACCCTGTGAGGGAAGAACCCAGCCCAAACCTCCCCTGACACTTCAGGCCATTCCCTAGGGTCCTGTCACTGTCACCACAGAGAAGAGATCAGTGCCCACCCCTCCTCTTCCCCTCAGGGGGAATTTGTACCTGCAGTGAGGTGTCCCCTCAGTCTCCTCCAGGCTGAACAGACCCAGTGAGCTCAGCTGCTCCTCATATGGCTTCCCCTCAAGGCCAATCTAGGCCTTATTTGTGTAGGCAGAGGAGAGATAGTACTGATATCTGTCAGCATGTTGATTCTTCTTTAAAATAACAGAGAGAGCTGTAAGAACTGCATGATTTGAGTATTATAAACTTTAAACACTGAGTGCCTTCATGTGAAATATGATGCTGAATAACAATTTTGTGATGGGACAAGGCAGGGTCCAGAATGGAGAATGAAATGAAAACTAAATATTTGTCAAGAGTCTGTGTTCCTGAACAGTTAGTAGGCAAATTCATGTATGAAAAATTGTAAGAGAATATTGTCCAGTGTTTCAGGTCACCTAAGTAATTTTGTTCTTGTTCCATTCCTTTAAGTAAGTACCAGAGAGTGACTGTTATTCAGCGTAGTTTTGTACAGTATCCATGAAGGTTCTTTTCCCCAGCCAGTAAAAGACATACTTCCAATGGAGACGTTGACGACCTTTGGCTCACCAGACATTTGAAGCAGATCAGTTATTGCCAGCCTGTGCATACCTTTTCCCTAACAAACAACGATGCTGCTCTCTCAGCTAATGAGAGAACCCTGGGACCAGGAAACAAATTCATTGAATCCATTTTGTCTCACTCTCCTTCAGGAGAAAGACTGTATTCACTGAACACTTGCACTTCAGCTTTGTCCTTATATTTTTATTTACTCCCACAACATTTATATGTATTGTGATATTGTACATTTAAAAAAAAAATCACAGAAGAGTGTGTCCATGCAAATTTAAAGGCTATTTGTGGCTTTTAGGGATTTGATTGAAAATACTGGAAGTAACGTTTGATTTACAAAGACAAAGGACTCTGCTGTTCTGCAGAAGATGAAGCAACAGCAGAGCCACGATAAAATAATTCACTGGTCTTTCATTTATTTATGTTATGATGTGAGAGATTTGTGAGTTTGAAAAAATTATATTAAAGTTAGTGAACTGAAATATTAAAAAGTAAAATAATATGTAGCTCATAAGAAGAGTAAAGTCCACTCAATACATTCTCTAGGTTTTGTTTCAGATCACATTTTTGAAAGAAATTCCTTTTTTTTTCCTCAGTCTGTTAGTTGAGTTGATTATTTGTACCTTGGCATTGAAACAACCCTAACGAGAATCATATTTGTTACTTTGCAAACTTTTTTAAAAAGACTGAGGACACAGAATGGAAAGAAGATAATTATCTGATCTTGTAATTTCTTGTCATGTATTTGTTCTAGGCTACACAAGAGAAGCAGAAAATGTGATGATAAGTAAAAAATATTTCAAAAATTTTTCTTGTTATTCTAACTTTGTTGTCATTGAAGATTGCTATGTCATAGATTTCAGGGAAAAAGATTAAAATAACATTAAAAGATTTTGTAATTGTATTCATAAGATTTCTTATTTCTGAAAGACACTTTTCATTCACCAGTGGTGAGGTTATATGTGAGTAATGCTATCTGTTGTTAACTGAAGGGTACAAAAATCTTATTTTTTAAAATTTTCTCTATCCTAAGGATTTGTATATCTAGATTTGACAGTTTTGACATATTTTAAAAGCTCCCACAACCAAGTGATTGTTTGAAAGATTTAAAGAATACTAACATAATTTATTCTAATTCATATTTTTGCCTCTTCTTGCCTCTTCAGTGCCTCTACAAAGAGTTTTAAGAAAATTAAAGTCCATCCTGCATTTCAGCTGAGCAAGAGGATCACGTTAGGGAACACCTGAGCAAACTGCAGATACACAAGCCCATGAGAGTGGACAAGTTGCACTCCCAAGTGCCAAAGGACCTGGTTTATGTCATCACCAGGCCACTCTGAATTACTAGTGAAAGTTCATGGAGACTGGGAGAGGCTTCTCAAGATTGAAAGATGGTAAATGTCATCTTTGTGTTTGAAAAGGTCAAGAAGCACCTGAGGAATTGGTTTAATCTGTATTGGTTTAATCCCACCTAGCTGCTAGAGTACCATGCAACCACTCTCACTCCACAAATCCCCATCAGTGGGGTGGGGAAGAGAATCGGAAAAAGGTAAAACTTTTGACTTGAGATAAAAACAGTTTAATAATTTAAATTAGGCAGTAATAGCTGTTGTTGTTGTTCTTAATATTATTACTAATACTTTGAAATGGAAAAAGAGGGAAAGGAATAAAACTTGAGAGAAACAGATGATGCACAATATAATGCTCACCATCCACTGACCAATGTCCTGACCAACTCCTTCCAGTCTCTATACTAGATGTGACTTTCTGTCACATCTATAGTGACAGAAATAATGACCCTTTGGCCAGTTTGAGTCAGCCATCTCGGCCATGCTCCCTCCTGGCTTTATGTGCACCTGCTCGCTGGCAGAGCACGGGAAACTGAAGAGTCATTGACTCAGAATAACCACTCCTGAGCAGCAGCCAAAACATCAGTGTGTTACAAATGTTGCTCTCATACTGAATCCATAACACAGCACCGTACCTGCTGCAGAGAAGAAAATTAACTCTATCCCACCCAAAGCCAAGACACAGCCTCACTTCAGCTGTGGTGTGCGTAATGGAGCCAATAATTCTGGAAGCCAATTGCAAGCACATGAAGGACATGAAGGTGAAGGGAAGTAATCAACAGGGATTTACAAAGATGAGGACCTGTGTGATAGCTGTCTGTGATGAGATACTGGTTTCATAGATGAGCAGAGAATAGTGGATATTATTTACCTTGTCTTTTCAATGGTTTTGAGCCTGTATTCTGAACATCCCCAAGGACATATCACTTGAGTATGTGACATATAAGTGGACTGTAATGTGGCCTGGAAACTGACAGAACTATCAGACACGTTTTCAAATGCCAGTGGGCTGAAATGGTTGTGATGAGTGGGATGAAGTTCATGCAGGCTATTCACCAGCCTCATGCCCCAGGGGTGGATACTGTCTCCACTACGATTTAAATATTTGTTAATGATCTGAATGATGAGACAGAGTGCACCCTCAGCAAGCTTACATAAGACACAATTTTGGAATGTTTGGTTGACATAGCAGATGTCATGTTCCTGCCATTCAGAGAAACTTCACAGACTGAAGCAGAAATTGTCAAGAAGTTCATAATACAGGAAAATACCAATTCTTACCACAGGAGTTGAAAGATTCTAGGGACATGCTGGGGTCTAATCAATGGGAAAGTAGCTCTGCAAAGAAAGATCTGGGTCCTATCTTTTCCTACTGAGCACAGTACTCTTACTGTAAAGAACAATGACCCTTTGGTCTATAGAAGAAGGGTTCTTACTGCCAGATTAAGGGACTCCTTCCCTACTCAGTTCTGGTGAGACATATCTAGAATTCTGGGCCCAATTCTGCACTACTCCTGGCAAGAAAAACATGAACTTACATAAGGGAGTTCAGTGAAGGCTCTTAAAGTTGGTGAAGTGACCTCTCTTACGAGGAAAGTCTGAGATCTGGCATTGTTCATCTTGAGAAGAGAAGGCTCCAGGGGATTTTACCATTGGAATAAATACCTTATAGGAGAGTGAAAAGAACATGGAGACAAGCCCTTATCAGTCATGCTCAGTGACAGGAAAAGAAGTAATGAAATAGAAGAAAAATTACTCAGGTATTACTGTGAGGTGTTTGGCCACTGTAAGAGGTTTCCCAGAGAGTTTGTGAAGTCTTCCTTGTTAAAGATATTTAAAAACTGACTAGCCACAGACCAGAGCAATCTAGTCTAGGAGCTCTTGGTTGAGGGTTGTAAGGCTTTATGACCTACCAAGGTTCTACAAATGTCTCTTCCATCCTCATCAATTTTGTGATTTTATGAATGATTTATGGATTATTTAGGATTATTTTCAAATAAATTAATTGTCTGAACCTGCTGAGTTTTAGCTCTAAAAAGGTATTCTTAATGTGACAGTGAAAAAATTTAGTCAAATCTTGGTGTGCATCCTTCCTCCAACACTCACACATACATCACACATGGGCAGTAGGATTTGTCCTGAGACAAGTACACCAGGTGGGAATTGTACCGAGGTAGGTACACAGGTTGGGAACTGGAGAAGGAACTATCTGAATGCTTGCATAATTGATGCATTCCAGAGATGGGGGAATTGTGATGGTTGCAATTGGCTTTGGTACACACTGACCTGCAAAATGGTATTAAATGCTACTGGAGGCTGGGACAGCTGGACATACTGGTGTCCCAAGGTTGCTGGCAGCGTCCAAGTGAATCTCCATCCCCATTCCAGCAGGGACACCTTCAGGGGGAGATCAGGGATCCCAAGACAGGAGCTCTTACTTTTGAATAGGTGAGTAAAAGCACTAAGATCTGGTCTCATATGGAGATAAAGTCCCAAAGTAGCTTCACAGGTGGTTTACTGCTTTGTAATTGTGCATTCTGCAAGGCCAAAGACTGTAAACTGGTATGTTTCTAGCCAAACTTGCTTATACCATAACCCTTTAGACGTGTTTATATTTTACACCTCATTGATTGATAGATATATTCTTCATTAATATTTGATACTGTATTGGCAATAAGTCTAATCAGAGTTATTCACATAATCAATGTCATATTTCTCTCACCTGGCCAAAAATTTTCTCTCTACTACTCTTCTGCACATAATTTGGTTGCCTGATCTGCTCTCCTTCAGTTAGAAGCGCATGGTAGATTAATTTAACACATACCTTGTCAAAACAAGATTTTGTTAAACCATACAGCAAGCTGCTGATATCATATTCATTTAACACATACCTGTTACATAATTTTCATAAGGAATTCTGACCTATAGTAGAGGAAAAGGCCAAAAAATCAGAATCCCAAGGCTGGGTATACTGTAAGGCATCTTTTCCTTGAAGGAAACTCTTGTGAAAAAATAAATTTAAATGAAAAAGGTTTATTTAAATTACTTCAGCTACATTTACATTTAAACCAACAGTTTATGTCTTTATTCTTATGTTTATGCCTTGTCTGTAAGACACAGCTATTTTTGTCTCATGAAGAATTGTACATGCAATAAGTACTGAACTGATAAGGTAAAAAACACTTGGAGAAATGGCACATGTGATCCTGAATGGTGTTGATTAGAATGGATGACTCAGCTCAGATCTCCCTGCTTTCTACTCTATATTGACAGAGTGCCTTTGGGGATTCAATTTTTTGTGTTGTTTTCAAATGACTAGAATACATAATATCTTCATTAGGTGTTCTTGAGTCTTTCCAAGTCTCTAATTTTTTTGCATAAAAGAGTCCCATAGGATGCTTCATTTTGACTTAGCATAGCTTCATTTGCATAACAATCCTTTGCCTTGAATATGAGAACATACTCCACATATGCTGTAGGTTATCCCTGACTGTACACTGATTTTAAAATTCATCTTCCAGTAGGGGGTTGACACAGAGCCTAGATATCTCTTGGATACATGTAAATTGCTGTTTTTCTATTTCTACATAAGCCTCACTGCTGAAGAAACCACAAATACCATACAGAATGCTCTTTATTCCAAATCTTAGCTCATGTGTTCATGCCTGGATCATATTCTATCCTATGTTTTTTTTATACTGAAAAATAGAAACTTGTTATGTTCCAATAGATATGTGTTTCTACCTACTGAAAATTATGTCACAAACCAAAATATTCACATAACATTTGTTTTGGTATTGAAACGTGGCTGGTACATATACACAGACAGTAGAATTTTAGAAATGTGCCAATTAAGTGCTGTATTTGTATCATGCATTGACCAAGATCTACCCCAAGAATGCAATGATTAACCTATAAAGGTAACAGGATTAAAACATTTTAGATTTAATTAAGCATACTGAAGAGATTTAGAATAATGGTCCTGATAATTTTTGGGTTTCTCCATTGTTATGAAAATACTTCATATTTTCAACCATCAGTACTTCATGTTCAGTACCTTCAGTACATTCAATATCACTTCAACTAGACCATTTATCCCTTTTCTAGAACGGACCTAGGCCACAAGTTCTTTCTTTTTTTTTTTCTTTCACTCATATCAATTATGTAAATATTTTTATTCCAATACAAACTTTTAACTAACTCTCTTTGAAAGAAAATATTTACAAATACTGATTAAATCAATTACTGATTCAATTAATATTTATGAAAACCATACCAGACCTGCAATTAATTCCACCTCTGGGGCAAAACCAGCTAGGGTTTTGGCCTCTCATGGATCTTATCCTAATCACTGCATCATTTGGATTATGCTACTAGCTCAATCCAGTGATCACCTTTTAACATCCCAGGACCATGGATAATTTTCTTTGCAGTCAGCTTCCTTAAGGGACTGCTGAATGGCAAAAAAATCCCATTGTCATGTATCTGGTTATAATAGTACTTTTTTCTTTGCTGTTCATTGTGTGAGTTCTATGCATAACTTCTGATTCAACCATTCCTTTCAACAGGGTGCTACAGAGAGTTTTATTCTTACACCTGCCTACATATCTCCTCATGCTTTTTTTCTTACCAATATCATTATCTTAGATCCACAGTAATTTGTCAGTTTGACTTCAGAATTCTGACAGATTAAAGATAATTTGTGGGTTTCCTGACCATGTAATTTTTTTTTTGTGCATTCCTGTGTTGTCTTCAGTTTTCATTCAGAAGGAGCTGAAGTTATAAATAAAATCAGATCTCTCTTTGCTGGAAATTAATTTCCTTACCTTTTACCAATTTTCCACATATATTAAAAACTCTAGATTTCTCAAACAAGCTTTTTCTCTCAACATTTTTTTGCTTGTGTTTTTTACTTTGTGTTCTTTATTTTAAATACTTCTTGCCAAATAATTTGAGGTCTAAGACCTGAACTCAATAGAAGACTATTAACAGCTCTGTCTTCCAGAGCATTCCTCTGCTTTACAATTTCAAATACAGAATAGGAGCTCTGGTGGACTGGTAGCTGACAGCATGACTAGTTCTCTGTTCGTTTTTTAAGTGTGGCACTTGCTTTCTTTTTATACACATCAAGAAACTAACCTGAAAACCACCCATCCATTGCTGGGTTTGTGTAACACATACAGATTTATGTCTTATGAGAGAGTTTCATATTAGTTTTCTGCTCAGCTATCTTAGGAATTGTTTATGTGGATATCATGTATTAAAGCATTTTTTTTTCCTGACTTCTTTTTTCTTGTTTGTTTGTTTTAGTGTTCTTCAGATTGGTTTTTAGATTTGAGCTTCAGATTTTAAAATTCAGCAAATTCTATTACTCCTGAGCAATAATACTTGGACTACTTAAAAAAAAAAAAAGGAAAACCAAACCAAAACAAAACAAAAACCTCCAAACTTTTCTCTCTAATAATCTTAAAAATCATATAATATTAAGTTAGAATAGTGATAGTAAAATAATGTATAATAATTGTTTTGATTTCAGTTAAGAGTGTTATGATATAGCTAACATTTATATTTTTCTTTTTTTTTCTTACAAGTATATCTTACATTTTATGTATTGGCCTGAAGGCTAGCTGCTGTAGATTTCATTCTCAGCTCTGAAGCTCTTTCCCCAGTGACTTTTAAGAAAGCCATTGTCTTTAGAAATCTTACTTATTTAATCATTTGAATATAAAACAATGTCTCAGCCTAAATGTGGAAACTCTGAAAGGTATCCAGGTATATGACGCAGTGTCTGAAGAACCACCCAGATGACAGAGAGTTCAAGAATGAGTGTATGTGCTTAGACATATAAAATTTGGTGTGACTTGAAAGCTCTGATCAAGACGTGCCGGGAATGACACAAAACTGAATTAAGGACAAGAGGGACAAGAGTAATATACTGCGTTAAGAAGATTCCAGGCAGCCTTCAATATGTGCTTCACTCTTACAAGAAGACACAAAAAAAAGGGAAACCTGCTGTGAATGATGATTGTTTTGTCTTTCAGAAAATAAACAGCAAGGGCTAAACCTTCTAGTGATTTTTTTCATACGCTAGGCCATTATGCAACGTTTGTATAGTTTTG
The DNA here is from genome assembly GCA_013396995.1 of Dicaeum eximium. Lineage (NCBI taxonomy): Eukaryota > Metazoa > Chordata > Aves > Passeriformes > Dicaeidae > Dicaeum > Dicaeum eximium. The sequence continues at coordinate 47,862 of VWZP01004922.1, read as the reverse complement.
TTTAGAAATACCTCATATAAGCATAAAAGATGCTTCAGCAGTTTTTCTTTTTTATTTCACTTTTAGTCAAAATGAAGACATTTACAATGATTTCAATTTAGAATGCTTTTTTTTTCAAAAATTCTAAAAACCAGCATAACATATTTCTATAGTGCATGTTTTCTTACCCGTTTCTAGGTTTAATGTCTGCAAGAATTGTTAAGATGCTAGTTGAAAGTAAACTCCTGTTCTGGAAATAAATGCTTTTACTTTTATCTCATATCAGACTGAAGGTTTTCAGAGAACAATTGAATATTTTTTTTTAAACAGATTTATTTAAGTAGTGCACAATATTTATACACTTTTATACTCTGATACCTATTTGTCATTTGAAAAAACACCTTGATTAGACCTAATCAGAACTGCTTGTTCTGATATGACATTCTTTCTCAAGATCATGTATCTGTTCAGAGGTGAAGAGGGATTTCATTAAATGCTTTTGAACTGTTTCCTCTCTTTTTAGATGCAAGTACTACAAAGAAAAAAAAGCTAAAGCAGACTGCCTAAAAGGAACCCCAAAAACTTAACAAAAACTACCCTAAATGTTAAAATTTTTAAGATACTGATGACCTAGCTTTAGATTATTGTTCTCATATTGAATATCTAAACTCCATTTTTAACCAAGTCAACTGATTTAAGTAACTTTGCTTTGAATGTAGTACCTGCTAGAAAAACCAAAAATACTTCATTTTTCAAAAGTTTCTACTGCATCTTTACTTGGGAATATTTGCCATAACAATGCTTAAAAATCACCTCAGCTTAGATTTATAAATTAAAAAAAAAATAACTTTTGGAAAACTCTAGCCTTTACAAGAAGAAACAATTAAGATACCCTGTGAACATAAGTAGCAAAATGAACTTCTTCTTCATATCACTGAAGTGCTGTCATCACCACCTATGAACAGAAGAGAATCTTTTCGTCCCTGTAAGTTGTAGTAACTGTTTTTAGCTGTGTCTAACTGTTCATTTGACCCCTTCAAGAGAAGGCAAGTGCTTGTATGCCTGAGAATAACTTGTGGGCATTCTCTAATGCAGGTATTTTGGTGGAGTGTTCCCTTGAACTGTTTGTGGAAATAAGGAAAGGGACCATGGATAGTATCATCAAATTGTATCTGTCTAGTACCAGTTAAGTTTAATGCTGCTTAGTCTGAAAAGAGCTTAATTGGCTGCTTTTTCAAAATGCTGCCTTCTGTCAACAAAGTGATACACTGAAGAAGTGAAAGCCTATGTTTTTAAAGCAGGGAAAAGAAATATCTTCCTACACGTGTATGAAATCAACTTGTGAAACTAATTCATTTGCACTAGTGATCACTGTGGCTGAGGGTTTATTGGGATCAAAATCAAAGACAGCAAATCCTTTTAGAGATGAAAACATCAGCAGTTGCATTAACTTGAATGATTGAGGGTGATCAGAGAAATTCAGAACTGTTTCACTTGAGGGTGATGAATTCCGGCAGTGCTGAGGTATCCATGCAGCTGTAACCAGTAATCCCATAAGCACTGGCCTGTGCTTCCTTCAATCCCATGCAAAACACTGTTTGCCCTCAGAGGTATGATACTGGTTTATACCTATCTTGAATATGATATGAAGCAGAATTTTCTATTTTCACAAGTTCTGCCTTTGTACCTATGATAATTGCTCATTGTGTAAAACTTGCAAGATTTCAAACTACTAATTCAGCTCCATGTTTCAGAAATACAACATATCCCTTGTTGTTTATAGGAAAGTGAAACATATCTCCTAGAATTTTCTTCCTATTCTCACCTATACCTGAAAATGTGAGATTCACATAGACCTTCAGAGTAAGGAGAATGAAAACTGGGAGCTGTGTCCACAGTTTGTAAAAACTGCGTTTTGAAAACCTTTCAGCCTTGCTTGCTCTGTTTAGCACAATTAGCACATTGTAATTAGGTTTTGTAGTTCAATAGGATTAGGCTGATGGACTAGCTCTAACATTTTCCTCCCTTTTATTCTCTTATTGTGACGTAGTACAAATAGGAAACCTGCTGTACTTTTTAAACTGATTTGTCATAGAGGGGATATCCACTTATTCTGAAAAGCATTCTGAATTTCCTTGATTGAGATACCTATATTTGAAATGCAGTGTTTTTAGTAGTTAATTTGTTTCTGATTACAATATAGAGCTGAATTCTGAGTTTTTACAAGGACTTTACAGGCTAGCTTTATGACCTTGTCGCTCATTTAAACCCTCCAGTAAAAGAATCTTGGAACCATGTTAAGTTCTTTCACAATTTCATTTGTATGAACCTGCAAACTATCTATGCTAATCACTTCTGTGCTAAGTTTCTGATCTTCAAAGTATTAATATACATATTTTTATTAGCCCATGTGTGCTAAAATTTCCATACATTTGTGCTGCACTACAAAGCATGAAGTTTTTGATTTTATCATAGCAGTGAGTATGACACCAAGTCGAGTAATAGTAACAGTAAATTGGAATATTCTAGTAAAAAATTATGTGTTAATTAGGTTAACATGGTAATAATGTGCTTACAGGTGTTAATAACACCTACAATTTAAACTAAATATCTTGTATAATAAAATAATATAAATATGAAAATGCACATTTCAAAGTTGTGGTTCTATATGTTGTATCTGCTGATTAAGCATATATATTTTTAAAGTAATTTCTAGTTCTAGGGGAGACAAATAGTAGCATAGATAACAGAAAGCATAATAATATGCTTTCTATTTTTTTGTTTCTACTTTGGTAGAAAAAAAATCATTAAAAATCCATTACATTGGTCATGTTTAGAGTGAGTAACTTTGTTTTTAAAGGTAAGTATAAATTTAATTTTACCTTCAAATTGAGGATCAGACCAAATTTTTTCTTACTCAGTGCTACAACCTTATATAGCATGTTTATGCCAGAAATATGGGGATTGGCATAGCTGTGAAATATTTCTGATAAATTTTTCTATCTTTAATCTTTGAGTACCAAGTTCTGGATTGATATGGAAGCCTTTTACATGCAGCTTTGTGATTCTTCTTTGTTAAACTACTTTTGTTAGTAGGCTTTTTTTTTTAATACTAATTGTTCCAATTTGATCAGTCTCAAGTACTATCAAACATTTAGCAAAAATATAACAATATATAATGGTTAACTTTCATACACTAATTAGTTCCTTTGGTTTTGCTATTCCGGTTTCAAACCAGCCAACTGCTTGCAGGTTCCTTAGCAGTAATCATCTATCTACTTCCACCAAACCTTATTTTTCCTCTTTTCTCCTCATCCATTTCATGATTACATTCCATACATCTTATTCTTCTGGAGTTGTTGCCTGCTTGGAGCTGCAGTGACAAGTCTCTGTTTATGGTAAATGGTGCCTATTTCAGCTACTTCATTACACTGACAATGCATAAATATTTCCTGGGGAAAACAGTTTCATTCATATCAGCTAGGGCCCATATTACCTCACTTAGATTTGACATGCTCCTACCACTGCTAAGGAAACCATTAACCTGCCTTCTCTGAGTGTGCCTTCAATGCTGGATGAAAAGCTTTGAGTAATACATGTTCTTGTGATGTGTCAGAGATTCATATTGGCAATACCTTAGTGAAAAATTGTCATATTTCTACATACACTGATCCCTTTTTAAGCTTGTCACTCCAAATGCCAAACACTTATGGTTTCACTGTTTTCTATTGAAAAATGCTGCTATGTTCTTTCTAGTTCCAAACAGCAATTGAATACCCTCTGAGATGGTGTAACAAGATGTACAGTATCATCAGAAGGAAAGAATGGAAGTGCACCAATATGAATATAATTTTTTTCAATACAAATCCTCCAAATTATTGAATTTTTAAAATTCTCCAATTCTTTGATTTAAAATCGTGCTTTTCTTCTGTAGTGAAAATTATCTCCCATTGCAGTGCATCAAAAACGTTATGACTCATCCATGCTCTCCAAATTATCCCTTAGGGTTTTTTACAGAGACACAGGAAGACTCACATTTACAGCTTCTAGAAACCTAATAAATGAGTCTAATATGCCTTTGGCCTGGCTATTTAAAAGTAAACTACAGCTGTAAATTGTGTAAAGTGTACAATCCCTCTGTCATGGGGCTTTTTTCCTTTGTACCCTCTTTCAGGAAGACAGTCTCAGTCTGGAAAACTTACAGAGTCTAGCTTCTTCATTACTTGAATTTTCCCTAATAATAGTTGGGGAGTTTAAATCTATTCATCACTCTATGAAGAAAACTCAATTATAATATCACCAACCAAAGGCACTGCAGGTAAAGAACATGTCATTTGTTCTGCTGCTGAGAAAAATCCCTCTACTACTGCTGGTTTCCGGAGTGTCACTGTCTCCATCCACGTTCAGAAAACTTTCTGTGCCTTTTTTGGCACAGAATTGCTCTGTGAAAAGCAATTTCACACAGAGCTATCCTTTTTCTGCCTGTGCTTTGTATGCCTTTTACTAAACAATATTCTAATTAGGCTCTGCATGACAATGAGATAACTTTTGTAGACTCTAACTGCTGCTTTTTTTTCTGTTGTCTCTGATATAGTCTTGTCTGGAATTCTCAGCTGTTAAAACCTTTGGAATTAACCAGGAAGGTTAAATGTTTAAAATGTATTGCTATGGGAAAGAGAAGTTAAAGGTCACTGAGGCTTCTTCTATGTTTCATATTCTTCTCATTTTGAGATGCTTCTCATTTTGAGACAGCATCTCTGAGACACCATAAATGCAAGCAGCAAACATATGCAATCACCTACCTTTTCCTGTTTAGTAAATACATTTCTTTTTCCAATCATTCTCAACTCCAGACTATTTCCTGAATTCTAAAATACTCAGACATTTCCGTCAGTGAAAAATTCATGTATGTCCTAATGATTTGTGATGATATTGTGCAACACTATGAAAGTTAATAGAAAAAAACAGATGCAATTCAGAATTATAGTATAGTCTTTTCTACTTTCTCATTCTCATTTAGAATTATTTAATGGGGAAAAAAATTAACACAGGTTTAGAAAGGTTTTTCTGGTCTTTTGTGTATTCTAAATATATTTAAATGTTGGTTAATGTAGACATATGGCTCAAATCGGGCAAGCATTTTTGTAGATGCACAAACTATGTAAAAACCCCCAAATTTCTAAATATTCAAATTTTTTCAGTTCTGACCACAGCAGTATTGAAATGAGAAAGGAAAAGGAAAAAAAAACTAGAAGGGGAAAGGGAAAAGTAGAGAATGGGCAGCAGGGAAGGGACAGAAGGGGCTACTAATATGTGAAACATAAATTTTTAAGGATTACTGAGACCATTTTTGAACATGTCTTTTCAATAGTAGCTTACTGTCAGGTGATAAAATCATGTGTAGAACATCATAGTTTTTCCACTAGGTATTTTTGTGCTTAACATTCCTATTTCTACAATAATTAAGAAAGGTGCCAAAGCTTAAAGGAATCTCAGGAGATGTATTCTTTTTGCATCTTTTGCAAATAAGTTGGGCATAGGTGGATCAGGAAGGAGTGAGGAGAGGAGGATAAAGGAAGCAGAAGTGAGAGGAGGGTTTTTTTCTTTTTAAATGTCAGGGGAGTGCTGTTAAAGACTGAATAAATGGGGCATTGGAATCCTTAAGTAACATTAGCCATATGGCTACCTGCTTCCCCAAGTTTTCAGCTATAATTCCATATTCCATTCATTTAATCATAAAAATGAAGTCTTGCTAAAAGAGTTTATGTATGGATATTGATTGAATTTGGTGCTTTTTTGCCTCTAGACTTACTTGAGAATTTCTGGCAGTTCCAGCCTAAATTCCAATTTGTGGTCGGGTTTTTTTTTTGTTGCTTTTTTTGTTTGTTTGTTTGTTTGTTTTGTTTTGTTTTGTTTTGTTTTGTTTTGTTTTGTTTTGTTTTGTTTTGATTTGATTTGTTTTGTTTTGGAGGGTTTTTGGTTGGTTGGTTGGTTGGTTGGTTTGATTTGGTTTTTGTTTTGGGGTTTTTTTTGGGTAACTTTTAGAATTTTTTATTTATTGAAGCACATAAGAAGTGGACCCAGAGCTGTCCTCTTGTCTGTGAGTAACTAAATGGCTGTTTGTTCACTTCAGGACAGGCCAAAGAGGATACTTATTACAAAAGAAGACTCTAGCAAAAAAGAACAGCTCAATATTGTAGGCTGTCCATAGATATTACTGTACTGCACTCCAGGTCAAATTTGCCTTGAGGGTGATGTGGATTGCTCATTATTTCCACGTTGGGCAAGTCAGAAAAGGAAGAAAGTGTTTACAGAAACCAACAACATGAGATTAGATATATTGACAATAAATCAGTAACTTTTTCTGATATAAATTTTGCAGTAAAACGAAACATATCTGCTATAATTCCATTTACAAATAAGTAATTCAGACACATACAACTTGAATTTTGTTAAAAACAGCCAATTTGGTTGAAGTTTGACACGCCATTATTTAATGAGTGTTGGCCTGAAAGATAACAGGTGCTGTGAATAGTATAATTGGGTGTTTTCTGATACCTGCCAAATGAACAACAGATGAAAAAGGAAGTCACTACAGAAGATAAAAGACACAAATTACTATTTACTATTACAATTGTTCATTATTATTCTTATTCTTCTTATTATTATTGTTACTGTTATTATTAATATTATTATTATTATTTATTTATATTTCTTCTTCTTCTTCTTCTTCCTATTATTATTATTATTGTTGTTGTTGTTGTAATTGTTGTTATTGTTATTATTGTTATTATTATTTAATGATGATTATGATGATGGTAGTGATGTTGTCAATTATGTTGGCATGTCTTCTTTTTTATTTGAAACCGAAAAACTCCAGTGAGCTTCATTAGCCATAGACAGAAGTAAAATTTGAATCTTCCTGTCTGGTCTGAAATCTTCACACGAAACAGCCTGAAGTTGAATATCTAAAAAAGTGTTCTAATGACATCACTATTTTTGTGCAGACGTTTTGAGAAAGAAAGTCTGGAAGTAAATCCTGATTTGAGAAAGATATTTATGAAAGATATTGCTTTAGAACTCCAAGATCTATAAAAGGACATAATTATGCAAGAAAATAAGCAGTCATTTCATTTTTCAGCTGTCTTATTACTCTATTTTCACAAAACATCAAAACATCTAATAAATTACAGGGAAAGTAGAAATTTTTTCTTTATTATTTCTATTACCAACTGTATTATTCAGAACTCCAATAACAGCATTTGCCTGAGAAGCAGGCATATTTGCCTCAGAGTTAATAAGTAATCCTCACATATTTGGTGAGGACAGGTATATTTAATTGACTCTATTTTAGGCAACCAGCTCACCAAGATTCAAAAAGCCACCACAATGTTCCACTAATATAAATATTTTTACAGCAGCATAGCTTGCCAAGTTTTTCCTACTTTTCTGGTAAGCATGTTATTAGCCACGTCCAACATTTATCATTGCCAAAAAGGCACCTAATTTTAATAATAATTATAAACAAAACTAAAAAAATCTGTTAAGTCATATTTTTCTTGTATACCACCACCTCCTTTTCAATACCATTTCATTTGTACCATGAATAACATGCATCTCTTTTCCTGCTCTAGAGTGTATAGTGGTGAGTAAATTAGAAAATGTCACGGTTTGTTACACTAAGAGGGCTATTGTAACTAAGTACTATATTAAAAGTAGAAAATGTCTTCTGTGCTACAGACAAGTTTATGAAAATTCCCTTAATTTGACCTAAAGCTGGCAAAGATTCTCCTAGTTAAGTACAAAACCTGAGCTGGAGTACTAAATAATTACAACTTGATTGAATTTACCGAAACAGGTCTTTTTGTTGTCTTTATGCCAGTGTTTACTTAGTTTAACAGTATTTCACAGCAAAGGTTCTGTTACTTGTGAAATTCTAGTCTACTTTTAGTTTCATTTGAACCTTCATACTCTACTGCCTGGCCCCTGTAGCAGCAGCAAAACTGATAATAAATACTTCCTGAGCAAAAAACATTATCTACTCGCTTTAGTATAGAAAGCCAACATGCAGAGACCACCCTAAGTTTGCATACACAAGGTGTGTGAAAGGGTTAAAAAGGAGAAGTGCCTTAAGTCAGAAGCAAACTGAGCTATTTTGTGTTCAATATACTATCAGGAGCTCATTGTGTCCTAATTTACTAACTTTTTTTGCTTCCTGACTCCTGATTGCTAATACTGAGGAACATCTGGAAGTACACAGGTGTTTGAGAAGCCTCATTGCCCAAACTAGGCTTTGCCAAGGCTCAGCCAGTGGACAGGAAAAAAGGAGAAAAGCAATGTGTGAGGGATATCTTCAAGCTTCCACCATGCTCTGGCACAGGCTGTTGCCACCTGGGGTTCTCTGCTAATTGGAGTTTTCCTCCAAAGTACGTGTACTAGCTAGGATGTAATGGGCTCATTCCTTCTTCCTCTGCCTGCTGGAGCTGAGATAGGTAAGAACTTTCCATGCACAGGGAATTCTCTGCTGATACCCCTAAATATCAGTGTGTTGCTAGATATAATCATAGCAGGGAACTTAAAAGGAGATTGATTTTTGTTGTATTTTAATTTGTATCATCAAGAAACTGTTGAGTAAGAGGATTAAGAGGTTTAGGATTCAGTGGAGAGATGAATAGCTTATACAGGAACTTTAAAAGTATGTTTATTGTTGGAGACCTGATTAATTATCTCACCATGAATGAAAACTTCTACATCAAAAGCAGTCAAGGAAGAATTCTAGAGGCTTTTACAGAAGCACAGAAGCACAGAATGGATCATGGTGGAAGGGATCACAGCGGGTCATCTGGCCCAACCTTCCTGCTCAAGCTGGGTCATCCCAGAGCACACGGCCCAGGATTTCAGCCAGAGAGTTCTGAAATATCTCCAGTGAGGGAGATGCAACAATCTCTCTGGGCAACCTGTGCATTAAAATGTTCTTCCTCACGTTCAGGTGGAGCCTCCTGTTCAGGTGTCTGCCAATTGCCTCTTGTCCTATTGCTTAGCACCCAGAGCCTGGCTCCAACCTCTTTGGACCTCTCCTTCAGATACCTGTAGACATTGATGAGGTCCCTTCTCAGTTGTATCTTTGGTAATTTTAGGTTAATTGTCAACATTAGCTAAAGGAAAATGGGTCTGGAATGATGTCCCTCTCCTGTACCTTTTACACTTTGCTGGAAGTCTGTAAAAAAATCTACTAATTCCAATTCTATTAAAATTTCTTTATGCTTCAGTAGCCTGTCTTTGTAAACAACTATCTGTTTCTCTCTTTGATGTGTACAGACATATTATTTAAAGAATAATTATCTGTAAATGTATTGAGGTATTTTTTTCCTCCATTAGAGCTATTCTTGGTGGAGTATTTTTAGTACAACTGCCCGCTCACCCCTTTGTAGCAACATCTGTTTCTCTCTGTGCAATACAGGTCTAGTCTAGCCCAAGCTTTCCAAAGTGAAAGTAAAAGGCCTTATTAATATGAAAAGCACCAATGAATACTTTATATTTTTTTCAATACTGTTACCTTATTTTTTCTATCAAAATATGAGGATTTGTTTACCTTTTCAAAACTAGTCCATGACCATCTCAGAAGATCATTACTTCCTTTATATAATATTCTAATGTTTGGTTTTTTGACACAAATTTCATTCTATGGAATTTTTTGTAAGATCTGAACTCATCCTGCTTTTCAGCAGTCCTTTTCAACAAGATGACAGAAATAATATCATAAACCTTAACATTTACAGGGAGACGAACATAGAAGAAGATGATATTTAAAAGCAAAGCTAGTTTCATAAAGATTTTTTCTAATAGAAAGAGCTTCCTGGCAGATAATGTCACATCTGATGTGGGCTTTTTTTATACACTCTTGCATTGTGATTTGGGATAATACATAACAATTAGAGATTTTACCACTAATTACCGAGTTGTAGTATAAGTTTAGGTAGAAATAAGAGCATTTATTCTGTGTTGTATTATGAGTTCCCCTGAAGTAGACTGGCTTTGTTCTAAAAGCTTTAGTCACTAAGGCATATTCCTATAATGTACTGCTGTATTGATTACACAGGATGAGAAAGTAGGCAAATTGTATTCCTTCCATTTCTGTTTCACAATAATAGTTTATTTTTCATATGTTGCATGTACAGGGAGGATTATGCCCTTTTCTCCTGATGTCTGTCTGAAGCTGGAAGTCTTCAATACTGTTTCAGAGCCTCCTGAAGCCTTGCAGTAAGGCTTGGAGTAAGGTTCCCCATAAAAGATACATTTCTGATAGTGGAGTCCAGCGACAACTGCTGCTGTTAATTCCTTTCCTTTAAAGGAGCACCTGAAGCTCTTCATATAGAAGAAACTGTATATTTTCAAAAGTAAGTATCAAAGTATCTGGGAAAGAGAGGAATAATGTTTTGTATCTCTCTCCTACAGAAAAAAGAATAGCAATTGGTGATGCTTATAAAAGAACATCAAATAATGGACAAAGTTGCAAGTAACTTACAGCTAATAGCTGTAATTGTTATAGAGAACAGAGATTAGTGAAAGAAGCTGTTCCTGACCCCATTTTAGATATTTTATTGTTTTGAAACAAAGACCTTATGTTCAGAAAGTCCAAGTTCATTGTTTTGTCTAACGTCCTTTCTTGTATACTTGTATACCTACCTACGATCTTCCATTTTTACATTCCTGTGCTTGGAGTAATAGTGTGCAGAATAGGACCTCTGAGTGAATTCAGACCAAGCATCTTTCTTGTCCTGTGTCCTGCTCTGAAAGGATATTCCAGGATTACAATTTTCACCTGGTAAAATTCAATCCTCCCTTTTGAATATGCTGGCCTCTGAAATTTCCTGAAGTACAGAAATCTGGGTTATATCATGGGAAAAAAACCCTATTTATTTAACAGGAAAAGCATTCACCAGCACAAAAAAAAAGGAACAATATTGAACAACAAAATCTCTCGCCAATCTGAAGAGATGACAAACTCAGGAAGTGAGTTTGGTAACAGCTCAGGAAGTGAGTGAGATATCAGCTCACCCAGGCTGTTATCAGTCCCTCTGGCGCTGGGAATGCCACGGGCCAGGCCCGGCCTGGTGGGCCACAGGTGCGAGCTCCCTGTGCTCTTCAGTCCAGGGCAGGTTTAAACTAACTAAAAGCAAAGGAGAGCTCTGTCCCACCGTCTGTCTGTCCACAGACAGCACAGTCCAGGAGCAGGAATGTGGAGGAGTGAGTGCAGTTTCTGAAAACAAACTGCACACTTCTTGTCTCCCCCTCTTCGCTCTCAGAACCAATCTTAAAGGTGAAAAGTTTATTTCTGGGCTAAACAGATGAATGGGGATACAAGCACCATAAAGTCACCCCAGGACAACATTTTTTATCTTGATAAAGAGTATTCACTTCTGCTACTAATTTTTCAGTGGAAATATCTCTGCAGTTTCCCAATGCAACTTTTCACCAAAGTTTCCTTGATCATGAGGACTGTAGTACTGGGACACTGGGACAATACTGACAAGACACTGTCATTTTCCGAAATGAAAGTATGAAGTGATCAACTCATTGATCATTTCAAGTTGATAGGGGAAATCATCCAATCCTGTTATTTTTCTAAATTTTAGTACTAGTCAGAATGCAAGCATTTTCTGTCTGATCTATCTTCTCATATCATAACATTCTGATGAAAAAGCCCCAACAAAATAATCAAACCCAACACACCTCCCCAACCAAGACCAAGGATTACAATTAAGGAAGTGTTTTACGAACTCCAGGTTTGTAAGCAGCAATATCTCATCATGAGAGACCACTTTTATTTGTCTTTTGGTGGGTGGTTTACAATTTCTCAGCTAGAGCTGTGGTGAAGCATACGTGCTGCAAACCTGGCAGTGTTGCTACCCATGCTTGTAATATATTCTAAAAGAAGGCAGTCTGGCATTGCTGCATAATGATGAAGTCTGACTGTTTGACCACATTTAAATGCTGTAACCACTCCCCTAGAAGTGGATTCCTTGTTATAACACTATCAAGGTGTAAAATGCAAACTGTCATGGAACTGCATAATCAGTTATGATGTTAACAATGTGGAAAGCAACCAGTCTGTCTTCTGTCTGTTCCCTCCAGAGTGTCTGCACGGGCAGCTCAGAAAGAGCAGAACTGGCTTTGGCAATTTGTGGCATTGTGACAGAGCAACCTGACACAGCCTGTGGGGAGGGGAGGATGTGGGATCAGAGCATGTGTGCACACAGGACTGGAGCAGGGTGTTTGTTATGATGAGCACTGTGACAGACCATTTGCCAACTGGGAAATCAAGGCAACTTTTCTTTCATCTAAAAGAAGAGACAGGTGAGGAAAAGGGGCAAACAACACTCTTAACATTTTGTTCAAATAATGCTTCCCATTTATCAGGCCTAATCCTTTATAACAGACTGAAAATGGAGCATCAGACTGTTAATGACTGCAAAAATTTAGTATCAAAGCAAGGGCATAAGATCTTCTGGGCCAGCGGAGTTTTGTGGTGATGTTTCCAGAAGGAAATCAGTCTTGCAAGCTTCTTTTACTGAACACCCATGAACATGGCAGTTTTAGATGCCTCATAAGGGAAACCAAACAGGTATCAGTAACTACATGTTGCCCAGGATTTCACAGTTTTTGTGATTTTAACAGTGTGACTGTATCTCTGAAATGTATCTAGTAACTAATAGTACCTATAGTTTCTTACTGAAGACAGACACATTGTTAACTGAAAACATGCAGTAAACTCTTTGGTGTTCAAAAGATAAAACAAGGCAAAGCTAATTATTTTTATCTACTCTTAATAATCTTCTTCGGCTGATGTGTTTTTTCATTTTTCTAAAGTAGAATTTAGATTTTTTTTTCAAGGACTTTGTCACTTGGGCACAATGTACAGTACTATTATTAATCAAAGCATAACATGAAGTATACATAATTGGCAGCTATGAAATAAAACTCCCTTTCAAATAAGTTTTGCATGAATTGTTCAACTTGTTAACTGGTCTTTTCGACAGAACCAGAGAACCGCATGGTTGTGCAATTTAGCACATGAGGGACTGCTAAACATTTTCTCTGCTCAATGCAAGAGAATATTAGACCAGATTGCCCAGTACTGTGTCCACCTCAAACTGCAGAGACACTGCAGTTTCTCCAGTGATCCACTTCTGTACTTGACCACTCTTCTGCTAAAAAAAAAAGTAAAAGGAAACAAATCCAAACAGTATCTCCTCACAGTTTCTGAAATGCCAACTTACGCATATTGACACTTGTTCTTTTGCTCTGTATCACCAAAAAGAGTTTGGTTTAATTTCCTCTGTACCCTATCCCTGTATCCATATGTGTACCACTGTACACAGCACAAGTAATGAAATGTCCCCTGCCCAGGGAGACTCAGCCTTCCCCAGGTTGAACAAGTCCAGTGCCCTCCACATCTCCCTACATATCATGTACCCTGCCATGGGAACCCTCCACTGGACTCCTGTGTGTCAGGGTCCATCCTGTGCCAGGGGCTCAAGCCTGGACTATCAGGACAGTCTTACCAAAGCCTAACAATGGCTCAGGATCCTTCCCCTTGGTGGTGCAGCACCAAGTTCAGAGACTGTTTAACTACCTGGGTTCACTGCTGTGTCCAGATAAATTGCTAGTCCTAGGTTCCCAGCAATTTAGAATTGGGAACCTGGGAACAGACCTCAATCATCAGCCTCAGCTTGTCCTGTTTCAGGGGTGAGCTCACTTCTCTCTAGTGCCTTTGCCTCTAAGGCAACATTTCCTCTAAGGGCAGTTTCCAAGCAAGTATTTGAGCAGATGAAAAGATTCCTCATCTCAAAAATCAAGGTGGTTGCCTTTGTGAAATTCTGTTGTTTGTCTTGGTAATTTCTCTCAGGTTATATTGCTCCAGAGCCTTACAATTACCACAGTCAGGGCTGCCTTCAACCTTCCTACATTCCACAGCCTTCCTTGTGAGTGCCAGCTTCAACAGAATGCCTGCCCTGGCTGATCTGTCAGTCATCTGGGTCAAGAATTTGCCCTCAAGTTGCTTTCATTTGTTTGCCTCTGCATCACTGGTGCAGTTCTGTCCCCTGACCCTTACTCAAAGATTAACCTTCCCCAGGTGGTAAGCTCCATGCTTCTGAGCTACCCCTTGCTGAGCTACCTCAGGTTGTCCTTGACAACCCTGCTACTCTTGCAGCACCTGTACTCTGCCCTGTATCTCTGCAGGTGTGAGAGTGTTGCCATTGTGTCACTCTCATCCCTCTGAAGTCACGGCTCACTTACTCTGCATGCACTGCTGGTGACTTGCTCTCATTCCCAGGGCCTCCTCTATTTGTGTGTAAACATTTGAGATGGGCTCTGGGTTGTGCAGCCTTTGCAGCTGATGCATGACAACCCCTCTGTTCATGCTGTCTCCTGGACACCTTAGCACCTTTGTGTACTCTCTTCTCCTCTGTGGGAGCTCCCCTCTCACATTTCCGTCCCTCTTGAAAAGATCAGTAAGTTTGATTGCAAATACACCCTTGCACAACATTGTCAGATGTACCCCATCCTTTTTTAATAGCCATTTCAGTGAGAAAACCTTTGCATATTGATAAGACAGGAGACATAAATCACAATTCTGGTCTTTTAAGCCATCTTCTGTCCTAACAGAATGTTTGTGCTTCCACATACATGTTTTTTACCAAGAATGAATCCTTCCTGCAAATAACCAAATGCCTTAAGTGTTGAGGATAAAACCTACTTACCCCCTGGATTATTTTCAGAGCCTAAAATCCCTTTATAAATCTAATCCATGACATCCAGAGTTCCCTTTTCTGTAATCTTTCAGTTGGAAAGCTGGCAGTAAGAAGACCTTCATGTCTCATAAAGCATTGCATTATTTGGTTCTCAGATAAGGTCACAATGGAAGAAGGATAATGAAAGCAAACACAAGTTTTAATTTTGGAAGCCATTTTGAACGCATTAGTTCTAATAATTAATTTTCTAAATTTTATCACTAGTAAACAAATTATTTTCAAATAAAGTTATATTACTGCCTTTTTAGAATCCTGGATTTTCTTCACAAGTGATTACCTAAGATGCAGAGAACAACAGTTTATTTTTCAGATCCCAGGTTATACTTGATGGGCTACTAATTGGAAAGGTTACTCATTGATTAGTACTATGACTACATTTCCTAGATGTCATTAAGGGGAAAAAAAAGAGGGAATGAGCAAGGACCTGACTATGCTAAACTAATCTTTAGGGAAAAGTTTCTGACAGTAACTGTGTTTAAAAATATGTTACTATCACTAATAAGAAAAACACACACTCTTTTTCCTAAATATAGAAAATTTGCATCTAAAGAGCTTCAGTAGCTTTCTTAGATGCTCAGAATTTTTAAGTGAGACAAAATATCTGCTTCTGTTACATGAAGGTTAAAAAAAAACAACCATTGCTAGCTTGTATGGAGTGGGAAACCTCTGGTAATTTTAACACGAACTTCTTGTTTACATGTCATGTCTGCAGGAACACAAAAGCTCAGCTCAATGAACCACTGTAAAATCTTACCTTTGAGGTTGTTACATTGAGTTACATATAATAAACAAGAAAGATATTGGTTTTTTATAATAACAGTCAAGTTATATTTCAGTACCTCTTAGGATATAACTGAAATAAGAACAGATGAGATTTAGTTGTGGTTCAACACCAGACAACAACTAAGCACTCTACTCTCTGAGTCTTACCCAGTGACATGGGGGAGTAAAAGTGGGAAAACTCATGGGCTGAGACAAGGACAGTTTAATAGGTAAAACAAACTTTACAGACTCAAGCAAAGCAAAAATCAGGTGTTCAGCCACCCTCAGGAAACCAGGACTCCATTCCTGTTAGTGATTTGTGCAAACAAGCACCATCTCTCTGTCCCTCCCTTCCTTCTTCCCTTCCAGCTTGATGCCACAGGCTGTGTGATATCCCTTGGGTCAGCTGGGGTCAGCTGTCCCAGCTGTGTCCCCTCCCAGCTCCCTGCACACCCCCAGCCTCCTCGCTGGTGGGGTGGGTGAGGAGCTGCAAAGGCTTTGGCTTGTGTAAGCCCTGCTCAGCAGTAACAAAAACATCCCTGTGTTATCAACCCTGTTCCAGCACAAATCAAAAACACAGCTCCATAATAGCTGCTATTACCTGAGCAGAAATTAACTCAGGATAAATTAACTCAAAACTAGTGCAGATATGCAAGATAACAAAAGGGAAGGTGCTTCCTGTGGTAAGACTGGATTTTAAGATTACACATATTTTGGCCTCAGTAAATCTTGGGCACAAAGCTATGATTTATCAGAGATTTGTTTGTGTTCTTGTGGCCATTTTGCCACAATATAAAACCAGTCTAAGAAGTATGACAGAAACACAATTGAAAACTTCAGAACGTGGTTAAAGTACACCTTGGAATCGATTTTTTACCTCAAGATAGACTTGTATTTTTTTCTTCATCTTGTTGCACATCTGGTTTTTACTGGGATGAAATGTCTGAATTACATGCCAGATCCTTCAGTAGTAGCAAATATTCCAAGCAATTATTTGCTCTTCTGTTCTAGGTTAACAACATACCTGAAGTACAAGTCAAAGAGAAGTTTGGTAATTTCTGAGTTTAAAAAATTAAATGAGCTTTTCATACTAACTGAAGATATGGAGAAAAGAGTATCACAGAACTTTTAGTTAAGAGTGATGTTTTTTTTGTTTTTTCACTGACCCAGAGTAAGTAATACTGACAGAGAAACAGCAGTTTTCAGCCAATAAATGTGTTTGGTTACTTACTTCATGAGTATCCCAGAATGGAAAGAAAGATTGTTTTTGCCTTGTCCAGTTCAAAGATCAACAATATCATTTCTTTTGGTAAATTCCTACCTGGAAAACAATGAAAGAGAACAATGCCCAGTGATCCAGGACTATTTAGTTAAAGCACACAAACCAAAGACCTTTTAAGAAAGTCAGCTGAATGGATTACTGAGTATATTTAGTACTCAAAAAAAATTATGATTATCATTTTTTTCCAAAGCAAAATCATACTAAGAAATCTTTTGAAGAGAAAGAGCACATACCTAAATTCTGTATAAATAGATGTATTAATTTCATTTTCCTTTAAAAAAAATGTATGGCTGGAAAAATTTACTGACTGAACAAGACTGCTTAAACTTGAGCTTTGTTTCATCTCAAGCAAGAACCTCCACATACTTCAATGAAAACAAATCTTCTCCTCCATAGTTTTCTAACAATTTGTATATGAGAAGGTCATTAACAGAGTTTATGGCTTCCAAAACATTGTTTCCTTAGCCTCTGTTTTTTTTTTTCCTTATCAAGACCGTATGTAGGTCTTATAAATTCTCCTGAGAAGGAAGAAATTCCTTGCTGCATCCGTCTAGAAATCTTATGTCTTTGAAAATGTCAGAAATGCAAAGTCCCCTCTATCTAGTCAAAGGAGACCAAGAAATATGGTGTCCTTAGCAAATGTAGTTTTTTAATAAATATTGCTGAAAAGAGCATATTGATCAGGTACTACCTAATAATTGTAACTAACATAATGAAGAACATAAACACACATATTAAATTCTTCTAATAATATTAAAGAGGAAGAAAATAATTTTGCATAATACCTGCTTGTATTTTTACATTTTATATTTTACATTTTCAACACCTATTACTATCCGTGAGGATTTTTAATAAGCCTATGAAGTGTAAGAGATTTGTGTTTGTCTTTCCAAAGTCTAAAATAAAAAATAAATAAGGGTTTGAAAAAAAATTATTATTAATTAATTTTTAAACTATGTAGCATAATGTACTAAAATCTTTTTAACCTCAATTTATTACTTGTGCCCATTAATCCTGTAATAGCAGATATACTCTTACAAAAGTCTCATTGAAATACCACTTGATTTAAATCCTCTTTTTTTTACAAGAAGCTTACAAAAATACAACATGTGTGGATTTTATTTACAAGATAAGCTCAATAAGTAACAGTTATGCTAAGTTTTGAGCTTTTTGTTTGGAATTACTTACATTGGCCTACAGCTATATTGAGTATATATATTACTTTAATAACTGTACAAGCCCTAGAAGGAAGAACTATGGCTCTTAATCCCATAACAGAATAGAGAAAACCATTTATTCATAAAAGAACTGAATTTGTGTCACAAAAAAATATTTGTCTTCTCCTCAACATTACTACACTTTTAGCCCCATGATGTGATTCTTAGGTTTGTCCTACTTAAGGACCGGGAACTAGACTTGACAATTCTTGCAGGTCCCTTCCAGCCCAGGATATTCTATTATTCCATCCCTCTTTGTATAAGCTCCTTGAGCCAGTTTCATGTTTCTGGCTTTGGTTTTTGTTTTGTTTTGTTTTGTTTTGTTTTGTTTTGTTTTGTTTTGTTTTGTTTTTTTTTCTTTTCTTTTCTTTTCTTTTCTTTTCTTTTCTTTTCTTTTCTTTTCTTTTCTTTTCTTTTCTTTTCTTTTCTTTTCTTTTCTTTTCTTTTCTTTTCTTTTCTTTTCGTTTGGTTTGAATTGTTTTTCCTATATTACCACATGTATATGGACTAGTACCTACACTGTAAATTCTCACTTTTTCAAGAATTTCAGCAATATACACAACCAAATTGAAATTTGTAAATCTTGAAAACACTGCAAATCTGCAAACACTAAAAGTGGTCTTTTCCCACAGTTGCCACATTTGTGCTGAGGCACGTGGTATTTGTATCAGCATGTCTGTGTCTAGAGAATGTGCACATGAAGCAGATTTCTAATAAGAGGTTCAAACTTTATGAAAAAACATTTTGTATTAACTGGGATAGATTTTCTGAATGCCTTAATTTGGCTTTAGAGTGAATCCTCCTACTGAAACATGTGTAGTACTTTTTCTATTTAGAGTTTCTCTCTGAAACATATTTACCTAAGGAAAAACTGTGACCTCAAAAAACAGAGACAGTTTGAAGAAGCATCAGTGCTACCGTGAGAGAGAAATACACATGCAAAGTGTGGAAATTCAGTGCAATTATGGTCAATATGTACCAAAAAAAATAAAAAAAAATAAAATAAAAAAAAAAGGTAAAGAAATTAAATTTCTATTTTATAAATTTCAGGCAAGAAAGGCTAGCTCCCTACATCATCATAAAAAGAGGATATATATATATATATATATATATATATGTATATATGATCCAGTCTATTAAACTTGAACAGAATAATAGTATCAATGGAGATGACATAGAAATTGATAATATTTTATTAAACTATTAAAAGAACTTTGTAAAAGTTAATGACTAAGGTTTCTGTGGAGGAGACAGATTTATTTTCAGTGAGGCAAAATTCATTATACCTGACTAAAGACAAAGGTAGAGAATGTACAAGAAAGAAAAATAGGCAGTCATTAAGTACTCAAAGCACAGGCAGTGTTCCAGGATATGATAGGCTGCTGAGAAAGATTTATAAAACCTTGTATCATTTTGCCTAGTTATGTATTTGATTAATTTCATAATCTTCTGGGTGTTAATTAAATAAACTAGGAGATTCCCATGTGCCACAAATTGCATCCAGGATGACTCAAAACCTGACACAATTTTCTCAGGGCTCACATACATTATGAAAAATTCTACACCATTTGTGCACCATTGAAGTCCTAATGTCAGGTATTTTCTTCTGAATTTTGCTCTTTTTTCAAATATTAAATATACCAGTATCATGCTGAACAAGCCCCAGTTTGGTACTCATAATTCTTTGTCCAAATTAGAATATATTTGCTTTACGGCTATATTATATAGAATATATTTGTTTAAGGCTATTTTATTGACATAACTGAATTCATAGATGTGAGCTGTATGTCCAGATCCAGACAAATAAATGAATATATACTAATTATATTTGTATTAGGGATACTAGTGAGAAATATGAAGTGATGTGAGGTGAACTTCCATTTTTCATATGCTTCAGATAGTTTTGCATATGCTCCCACAACTAACACAATTGCTTTCAGATTGAGACTGCAAATTCATTGCTTTTTGATTCTTTCTTTTGTACTACTCTATATTAGGTCATTTTATTCAATGCCCAGTCCCACACTAGGATTTGAATATATCTTTCAGTGGGAACTGGCTTTATATGGATTTCATCCTCTCTCTCCCTGATCTGCTGTGTCTTTCAATACCTTTTTTTTTTTAATATGTTAAGATACTTACTTTCTTCTTGTTTTTATTTCTTTCCACAGCTTCAAAGACTGAGGTGTTTTAGAGAATTCTGTAAAGGTAGAAGAATTTACTTACCTGGTGTTACTATTGCTCCTGAGGATATGTTGAGATGAACTCATCACCACAAGATGATAGGAAAGATGTCTGGGGATACAGCAAAACTCCTTCAATTAAAATTTCCCGCTGGCAAATGGGAGAATGGAAGTGAAATGCCAATAAAATCTATTCTGTACACAGACATCTGTCTCAATAATGGACAAAGACAGAAAAAAGTCATGATTTAGGCAGGTAATGATGCATTTCTATTAAACACTTTCCCACAGAGGCTTCTGAGGAGGAGGAGGAGGAGTTTAAAATTTACCTCTCCCATCAGAGACTCTCTAAGTTTCTGTAATCTCTCTGATGGGCCTCTTTTTGCAGCAAAAGTAGTGAACGCTCCCTGAGAAGATTCAGTTCTCTAACTAGGGAGGACTGAAATCTTTAATGCAAAAGGTCCCAATTACTTGCTATTTGAAGACACGTGTTACAATACTAGAAGAAAAAAAGAAAAAAAAAGAAAAATAAACAACAAAAAAACCCTGTAGTAAGAAGTATAGGGGATCCTATTTTTACTTATTCTCATATCTCTGAAGTGTGTAGACAAATATGAACGATATGTTCTCTTCATAAACCCCTGGTTTTTTCTTCCCTTGAACAAGTCCAGGCTGATAGAATTCAGAATGTAAAACTCAGAATGTCTTTTGCACGTCACAAAATCCAAATTCAGAACTGGGGAAGCTTCTGAAAAACAGTTAATGGAATAATCACTCTAATCTGTCAGTTAAAGAATTGCTATGAAGAGGTCTATAAAACATCTAGTGACTCAGAGTAGATGAAGGTTTATGCCATATGGGCAACTTGTTTCAGAATTTTCTCACTGGTCTTGTAATCCATGTACCTTTAGGGACCTTTTCTTAATCTTAGAAAGATAAGCTAGGATTTGAAGATAATCTTTTTATTAACAAATCTTTTTAGTGAACATAGTCATTAAGGGGAAAAGTGAGTTCAGGAAGCAATGATATATTATGAATCAAATTAATTAACACAGTGAAACCATAATCCTTTAATCACTAACACTTTTCTGAGTTTTATTTACATAGTAGAACATACAGACTGATTTAATACCTGATATGAAATCCAAAAAAAGCAGACGTGCACTGCTTAAAACAAATCAATCTGAAGTTGGCAGAGTTGAGTCTGGATCATAAAATAATAGAATTACCAAGGGTAGAAAAGTCCTCCAAAATCATGGAGTCAATATTTGACTGATGATAAACCATGGCATTAAGTACCATGACCAGTCTTTTCACAAATACCTCCAGAGACTGTAACTCCACCACCTCCCTGGGCAGTTAATTCCCATGCTTAACCACCCTTTCAGTGAAGAAATTCCTCTTGATGTTCAACCTCAGCCTCCCGTGGCAGAACTTGAGGCCATGTCCTCTATCCTCTCAGTAGTTGCCTAGGAGAACATGATCATCTCCTGGCTAGAACCTCCTTTCAGGGAGTTACAGAGTGTGATGAGGTCTCCTCTGAGACTCGTTTTCCCCAGAATAAACATCCCAGCTCCCTCAGCTGCTCATTGTATGACTTTTTCTCTGTAGCTATCACCACCTCTGTTATTGTTCTCTGGACATGCTCCAGCTCCTCAAAGTCCTTCTTGCAGTGAGGGATCCAAACTGATCACACGGCTCGAGGTGTGGCCTCATCAGTGCCAACTACAGGGGGACAACCAGCCCCTGTCCTGCTGGCCACACTATTGCTGATACAGGCCAGGATGCCATTGGCCACACTTCTGGCTCATGTTCATCCCTTCTTAACCAGCTCACTCAGGTCCTTTTCTGCCTGGCTGCTTTCCTGTGACTCTTCCCCCAGCCTATGGCACCTGCATGGGCTTGCTGTGACTCAGGGGCTGGATTGGATACTCGGCCTTATTCAACCTCACACCTCTGGCCTTGGCCCATTGATCCAGCCTGTCCAGATCCCTCTGCAGAGCCTTCCTGCCCTCCAGCAGATCAACACATCCACTCAATTTCCTGTCATCTGTTAACTTACTGAGGGTGCACTTGATCCAGTTGTCCACATCACCAATAAAGATATTGAAAAGGACCAACCCCAACACTGATCCCTTGGGGACACCACTGATGACCAGCCACCAGCTGGATGCAGCAGCATTCACCTCCACTCTCTGGGCTGGCTGTGCAGCCAGTTCTTAACCAAGCTTAAGTGCCAGGCCATGAGCTGCCAACTTTTCCAGGAGGGTCCGTGAGAGGCAGTGTTGAAGTCTTTGGTGAAGTCCAGGTAGACTACATCCTTCCTTCATCCAGCTCTTCCTTCATCCATCTACTAGGCAGGTTGCCTTGTCATGAAAGGAGACCATGCTGGTTAGGCAGGACCTGTTTTTCTTAAATGCAGGCTGGCTGGACCAGAGTCTCTTGTTGTCTTGTAAATGCTGTTACTCAAGATGATCTGTTCTATAACCTTTCCACAGACCAAAGTCAGGGTGACAGGCCTGTAGTTCCCAGGATCCCTCTTCTGACCCTTCTTGTGGATGGACACTATATTAGACAACCTCCAGTCACCCCAGACCTTCCTGGCTATCCAAGACTGATAAAAAATGATGGAGAGTTGCTTTTTGAGTTCTTCCATCAGCTCCCTCAGTGCCCTTGGGTGTATCTCATCTGGTTCCATGGCCTTGGGTCTAATGGCTCAGCAGGTCACTAACTACTTCCTCCTGGAATACAGAAGGTCAGTGCTGCTCCCTGTCCCTGTGTACCAGCTCTGGGTCTGGTTGCCCTAAGGATAACTTTCTGTTGAAGACTGAGGCAAAGAAGGCATTAAGCCCCTCAGCATTTTCCTCAGCCTTGTTGATAATGTTCCCCTCCATATCCAGTTAAGGATGGAAGATTTTCTTTGGACTGTCTTTTGTTGTTATTGTATTTATAAAAACAATTCTTTAAAAATTGTATTTCATAGCAGTGGCCAGATCAATTTTTAGCTGAGCTTTTTGCTTTCTAATTTTCTCTCTACATGGCCTAATGATATCTTTGTACTCTCCCTGAGTTGCATGCCTTTCTTCCAAGAATTGTGAGCACTCAGTGAAAATGCCCTGTTCAGCCAGACTGGTCTTCCATGGTTTGTCTTTCAGCACATAGGGACAACCTGCTCCTGCACCTTTTATATTTCCTTCTTAGCTTTCCTGAATCCCTTTGTTATTAAAGACTCTTTCCCAAAAGATTGTTTGAACCAGTCTCCTGAACATGCCAAAGTCTACCCTCTGGAAATCCTAGATACAGTGGATGGTTAATCTCCTTCCTTACTTTACTAAGGATTGAAAGCTCTATTATTTAGTTGTCACTATGCCCAAGATGTCCTCTGACTGCCGCATCTCCCACCAGCCCTTCTCTGTTTGTAAACAGCAGATCTAGAAGGGCACTGGTCCTAAGAAGGGCACTGGTCCTAACCACTATGTCAGGAGGTTCTCTTCCACAAACTCCAGGAACCTCCTTAGACTGCCTCCTCTCTGCATTTTTGAGTTTCCAGAAGATAACCTGCAAGTTAAAGCCTCCCAATAGAACGAGGACAAGCAATAGTGAAATATCATCCAAACTCTTATAGAGAGGCTGCCCCTTTATCCTGCCCAGGTGGTCTGTAACAGATTCCCCCTTGGATGTTTGCCTTGTTGGCTTTTCCCTGATCCTTAACCACAGGCACCCAACCTCATCATCACTGCCCTTGAGCCCTGTACAGTCAAAACCCTCCCTAATGTACAGAGCCACCCACCACCCCTGCCTGCCCACCTGTCCCTTCTGATGGCTTGTGACCATCATTGCAGCACCCTAGCCATGGGAGTGATCCCACCATGTTTCTGTGATGGCAAATACATTGTAGTTTTCCTGCTGCACAGTGGTCGCCAGCTCCTCCTGTTTGTTATCCACGTGCACTGGTGTAGGTGCACTTCAGCTGGGCTGTCCATTGCACCCCCAAATCTGGCGTGTCACCCCCAGACTCATCTCTATTGAGCCTGACCTTATCCACTTCCCCCTTTTAACCTATTTTAAAGCACTCTCAATCAGCTCTGCCTACTCATGGCTAGAATCCTTTTACCCCTTTCAGACAGGCAAATCCTGTCTGTCTCCAGCAGGCCAGGTGCTGTATAAATCACCCCATGACCAAAAAACCAAGATTTCACCTCATAACTGAAAAACCAAGATTTCAGTTATGACACCAGTCTTTAAACCATGTGTTGATCAGGTAGGTTCTCCTCTTTCTTTCAGCATTCTTCCCTGCTACCAAAAAGATTGAGGACAACACCACCTGTGCTCGTCCCTTCAACCAATCCTCCTAGAATCCTGAGTCATTTTTGATTGCCTTGGAATTTCTCTCCTCAACCTCAGCTCTGCTGACCTGCATGGGCAATAATCAGATGGCTGAATCAGCCCAGGAAATCTTCTTGTACTATTTCCTACAGTTGCTCTGGCAAGGCTGTCATCATGTCAGCCTTGCTCATAAGGGCTGCTGGATCTTGCCAGGTCTCTCTTGGGCATCGCTGACTCCAGAAACTCCCTGCTTAGCTCCTTCAGGTGTTCTGCCCTAGAATTTACTGTGGTTGTCACTGCTATTACTACTATCACTATGTACCTCATCTTAAAAACCAGGATTCTTCAGAAAAGTGATATCTCATTCTCTCTAAGTTACTTATGTAATTCTTCATCAAATATTGGCCATCACATTAAAATTAAAATATTTTCTATGAGCTCCTCATCATCTGTTTGTAGACTGGGCTGGCTTTCAACCTTTACAACAAGGTTTCAGAAAGCAACAGAATGCTGGATGCACACCTTGAGACATTCAGAACATCTGATTTCTAAGCTGCTTTTTCGCTAACCATTTACAGTACTGTAAATAAAAGACAGGGAAATAAAATTTAACACCCACAAATATATGGTTGCATTAATATGACACTGAGTGCTAGGCTATATTTTTTTTTACTCAGCAGTGCTTATTAGCTTGGCTAATAATCAGACCACCTGCTGCTACTGCATTTGGAATACTAACTAAACAAATAAATCTCTATCTTACTAAGCAGGGACAGAGACACACTGAAGTCAAACATCAAACATCTTGCTTTAAATTATAGTTTTTCTAGCTTTCAAGTGATTTTGCAACTTTTTAATTAGAGTCACCTTAATTTTCCAGTGTGCTTCTCAAGCAGTAGGTGCCAGAGGTGAGTACTGTTTATACTGCTATTATATGGAGGGAGTTACAGCTTCCTCCATATTTCCAGTACCTCTAATCAGACTTGCTAAGGACTTCTTGGTCCTCTGTTGTGGCTTAAACCAGCTGGCCACTAAGTACCACATAGGCACTTGTTCTCTTCCCTCACCTCTAGTGGGAAGGGGAGGATAGTAAAGGAAAAAAAAAGTAAAACTCATTGGTCTAGCTAAAAGCAGCTTATTAGTTAAGAGAAGCTAATGTTAAAGACAATTATAGTAATAGTAATAATACTAGCAATAGTAATACTACCACTACTATCATAGCTACTACTATTATGACTAGTAGTACTGATAGTAATAATAGAGAGTGAGAAAGAGATTAAGCCCAAGAAAGACAAGTGATGTTTATGCCCGTGCTGACTGGTGCCCAGCCCATCCCCTAGCAGTGATTGATCTGCCCTGGCCAAGTCCCCCCAGTTTATATGCTGTGCATGGTGTTCCATGGTGTGGAATATCCCTTTGACCAGCTCATATCAGCTCTCTTGGCTGTGCTCCTTAGCAGATGCTTTTGCACCTACTCACTGGCAAAGCATGAGACCCTGGACAGTTCTTGATTCTGGGTAAGCACTGCTCAGCAACAGCAAAAATGTCAGTGTCTTATGTCTTATCATGAGAATAACATTATTCTCATGTTAAACCCAAAACACAGAGCTGTGGNGACAAGTGATGTTTATGCCCGTGCTGACTGGTGCCCAGCCCATCCCCTAGCAGTGATTGATCTGCCCTGGCCAAGTCCCCCCAGTTTATATGCTGTGCATGGTGTTCCATGGTGTGGAATATCCCTTTGACCAGCTCATATCAGCTCTCTTGGCTGTGCTCCTTAGCAGATGCTTTTGCACCTACTCACTGGCAAAGCATGAGACCCTGGACAGTTCTTGATTCTGGGTAAGCACTGCTCAGCAACAGCAAAAATGTCAGTGTCTTATGTCTTATCATGAGAATAACATTATTCTCATGTTAAACCCAAAACACAGAGCTGTGGCTGCTACTGAGAGGAAATTTCCTCCTTGCCCAGATGAAAACAGGACATCTTCTCTATTGTACTTTTGCTATATAGACTGCATTATATGATTGAGAAACATATTTATTGTTCTGTCAAATTTTGCATCATTGTAAATATTTTTAGACTCACATTTACTCTTAGACCACTGATAAGGAAAGTAAAACAAACCAAGATTAAGCACTGATCCCTGCAGTAATAACACTATACTGAAGTACTATACTGAAGTACATTTTCTTCTGTAATACATTGACCATGTGAAATATTAGTATTTACAAACTTGGTATTCTACTCTAATAAATTAAATGTTATATAAAAGCCCAAGCCTATTACTTTGTCCATTCTTACATCCATCAGTAAAATTCACTATGTACTTTTGTCACATTCTGGGGCAGTAGTGTACCTATGACTGCATTCTCCTTTTAAAAAAAAAAATTCTTTCTTACTGGTCTTTCCTGGTTGTTAACCTTTGTACAGTTTAGAAAAAGTATCAAAGAAGAGCTAAATCTGATAGAAATCTCTTCATGGATTGAACCCCAAGTTTTGGAGTCTTTCTTAAATTATATAGAAAGGAGGGCAAGAATGTAAAAGTACAAATTTGCTGAATTCATCATAGTATTCATATAAATGAAGAACAAGATCTGTTGTGAAGAATAAAGGAAGAATTTTGGAAAGTCATGACATTTCAGTAAAAAACCAGATGAAATGCAGTGTGAATTTTTTAAACTGATTCACATAATTATGTCTTAAGTATTGCATTTGCAAATTACAAAATGCATTTGGGAAAAGAATGGAAGTAGAAAAAAGTATTGAAGAGCATCCAGGCAAAGAAATATTTAAACAGCACAAACCTCTTCAGCCTTGAAAAAATGATCATGGAATAATATATTGGTCTACAAAACAGAGCAAAGCATTCAGAAAATAATCAGGAAAGGATTTACATGTGAGAACTAGACATGCATCTTGTAAAATCTGGAGGTGAAATGCCTAAAAAAAAGAAAAAAAGAATACAATAATATTAGCAATATTTTAATCTGTGGAATTCATTCTCACTAAGTTTGGGACACGGGAGCAAAAGTCTCTACAGGAAGTGGCTTTGCTAAGAAAGCCCTTGAGAACCTTTCATTACAGCTTGGAGGGCACTGAGGAAGTACTAGACATATTTTCTTGATCTTACACTTTTCATCATGTATATTTATAGATAGAGGATATTAGGTTTCCTGACCTTGAATAATTATTTTTTCATACCTCGTATGGAAAAAACCTGCTTCATAACCTCACTATAACCAGTCTTTAAGCAGCAATGAAATAAGAGAAATCCTTTTATTGGTTTGTGGTTTCTTTCTGTTTATTGTAGCTATTCCCTGTGGCTTTCACTCAATATATGAATGAACCCATTGCCACTGTCCCAAGTCAAGGGAATCAGAGAATTCCTCTCACATTGAACACTGGCTAGACAGAGAATGATTGTGCTAGAATTATTTATAATATTTAACAGTTCAAATATTACTTTTTTGAACTTCTGACTTGTAAGCAATTATCTATGGAAGTGTTTAATTAGTGATCGGAGATATAACTTTATGAAACAAAAATCATAACTTTTCCCAATTTCTGTCAAGAGAAGACAAGACTATTTACACCTATTAATGATGTAGCATTTATCTTAATCCTAAATATACTTTAAATGGCATTGTATGTTGTGAGTCAATATAGAAGTCNAGCATGAGACCCTGGACAGTTCTTGATTCTGGGTAAGCACTGCTCAGCAACAGCAAAAATGTCAGTGTCTTATGTCTTATCATGAGAATAACATTATTCTCATGTTAAACCCAAAACACAGAGCTGTGGCTGCTACTGAGAGGAAATTTCCTCCTTGCCCAGATGAAAACAGGACATCTTCTCTATTGTACTTTTGCTATATAGACTGCATTATATGATTGAGAAACATATTTATTGTTCTGTCAAATTTTGCATCATTGTAAATATTTTTAGACTCACATTTACTCTTAGACCACTGATAAGGAAAGTAAAACAAACCAAGATTAAGCACTGATCCCTGCAGTAATAACACTATACTGAAGTACTATACTGAAGTACATTTTCTTCTGTAATACATTGACCATGTGAAATATTAGTATTTACAAACTTGGTATTCTACTCTAATAAATTAAATGTTATATAAAAGCCCAAGCCTATTACTTTGTCCATTCTTACATCCATCAGTAAAATTCACTATGTACTTTTGTCACATTCTGGGGCAGTAGTGTACCTATGACTGCATTCTCCTTTTAAAAAAAAAAATTCTTTCTTACTGGTCTTTCCTGGTTGTTAACCTTTGTACAGTTTAGAAAAAGTATCAAAGAAGAGCTAAATCTGATAGAAATCTCTTCATGGATTGAACCCCAAGTTTTGGAGTCTTTCTTAAATTATATAGAAAGGAGGGCAAGAATGTAAAAGTACAAATTTGCTGAATTCATCATAGTATTCATATAAATGAAGAACAAGATCTGTTGTGAAGAATAAAGGAAGAATTTTGGAAAGTCATGACATTTCAGTAAAAAACCAGATGAAATGCAGTGTGAATTTTTTAAACTGATTCACATAATTATGTCTTAAGTATTGCATTTGCAAATTACAAAATGCATTTGGGAAAAGAATGGAAGTAGAAAAAAGTATTGAAGAGCATCCAGGCAAAGAAATATTTAAACAGCACAAACCTCTTCAGCCTTGAAAAAATGATCATGGAATAATATATTGGTCTACAAAACAGAGCAAAGCATTCAGAAAATAATCAGGAAAGGATTTACATGTGAGAACTAGACATGCATCTTGTAAAATCTGGAGGTGAAATGCCTAAAAAAAAGAAAAAAAGAATACAATAATATTAGCAATATTTTAATCTGTGGAATTCATTCTCACTAAGTTTGGGACACGGGAGCAAAAGTCTCTACAGGAAGTGGCTTTGCTAAGAAAGCCCTTGAGAACCTTTCATTACAGCTTGGAGGGCACTGAGGAAGTACTAGACATATTTTCTTGATCTTACACTTTTCATCATGTATATTTATAGATAGAGGATATTAGGTTTCCTGACCTTGAATAATTATTTTTTCATACCTCGTATGGAAAAAACCTGCTTCATAACCTCACTATAACCAGTCTTTAAGCAGCAATGAAATAAGAGAAATCCTTTTATTGGTTTGTGGTTTCTTTCTGTTTATTGTAGCTATTCCCTGTGGCTTTCACTCAATATATGAATGAACCCATTGCCACTGTCCCAAGTCAAGGGAATCAGAGAATTCCTCTCACATTGAACACTGGCTAGACAGAGAATGATTGTGCTAGAATTATTTATAATATTTAACAGTTCAAATATTACTTTTTTGAACTTCTGACTTGTAAGCAATTATCTATGGAAGTGTTTAATTAGTGATCGGAGATATAACTTTATGAAACAAAAATCATAACTTTTCCCAATTTCTGTCAAGAGAAGACAAGACTATTTACACCTATTAATGATGTAGCATTTATCTTAATCCTAAATATACTTTAAATGGCATTGTATGTTGTGAGTCAATATAGAAGTCACATGTTTCTGGAGAAAAATGTATGCAGCTCTTCCTTTATAGGCAATCATCAGGGCAGAATGATGGAGGGAGGATTCACCTGTTTCTTCATTCTGTGTAAAGCAAAAGCATGTTTTTCCACCTACATTTTGAAGTGCTCACTGTGCAATCTGCAAAACCTGAAGAAATCAATCTGATCTCCCACAGCACTCGAGTTCCCCTTGTTTCATAGTGCTGTTTGAATCATCCAGTGAATGCATCCACCAACCAAGCAGATTTATCACTTGTCCTCAGGAAGATCCAATGAATGAAGAGAAAACATAGCATGGTTCTATACTGCAAATTTTTGTTCTCTTGATATTTCATTTAGGCTTTCAAGCATATGGTGTTCCTAACAGTAACACAACAAAGTGAAAACAGAAGACAATGTTCTTCACAGACACAGAAACAGATCTCTCTATTCACAATATGTGACTGAGATGGCTGTCATTGCTTCTGAGTCTCAAGTAATGCCAGAAACAATGATATTATTAAGCTTAATCTACCTAATTAAAGTATCAGAATTCAGAAATAATATCATTCAAGTTGAATAATTTCCCTATTAACTCTAGCAATTAATTCTAAGAAAAGAGAAAATTTTTGCAGCTCAACCACTTATTTCACATATCACAGACAGAAGGGAAAAGAGTAATGGTTTAATAAATCAGTGTATGAGCAGCCAGGATCTAGACTTCAAAGAAGCTGCCTTTAGATGAAGATGTTTAGGTTATGAAATGTATTCTGAGCCTTTTTCACTGACACCCGTGACATTTTACTAACTCATGTCTTCCACAATATTAAAATATTTGATTAATGATTTTCTTGAAATAAAGTCACTATTAATGTAATATGTGGGTGAAATAATGGAAGCTAACAGATTTTTTTTTTCCACAACAGTCTATTTTTGATTTTCAGACTGTTAGTTTCCCACTATCTTCTTCACTATGTTTCTGAGGAAAGCAGATTTTCTTTAATCCTATTGGCAAGTATCTGAGCTCTCCAAGGATATTTTGTCAGCTGTCCAAATTTAATTTGTATCTAAGATAACCCAGCTAGCTGGAAACTATTTTTTTCAGTTTCCTATAAATAGCAAAGGAAGGATATTGCATTTAAATTTTTATAAGAGCATTAAATACGGTCTCACTAAGATTGCTGTGGGAAAGAAAATAAACACCTTTGCTATGGGTTCAGAGAAATCTTTGGCAAGTTTAATGGACAAAATAAATCACTTTAAAGATACACCTATTTAATGGTTTTTTCAAAAACATTTATTTATGCCAGGTTTTTCTTTCACAATGTTATGTGGTTTAGGTCATATACCTAATGAAACACCCTAGTGGAAGACAGGAAATAATAAATGCAAATGCCTTTTAAAAAAATGTGTACCCTTAAAAAAGCTGTACATCTTATGAAGTTACTTTATAGAATAGCTAATTGATCACATCAATACACTGCATTGGCAAGGCCCATTAGGGAGGCAGAAGAGGTTTTCAAAATCACAAAGACCAATATGTAAGATATGCCNATGGGGGAGCACTTGTTGTTGGAAACAAAGGATCTAAATCCATCAAATCCCAGCTTTTGGGATATACAAGCCAGCTCTTAAGCCTTCCTTTGTTGCCTTGTCTGTCACTTTACCAAAATGACCCTAATATAATATAATATAATACAATACAATACAATACAATATAATATAATATAATATAATATAATATAATATAATATAATAGTAACCTAAATTTTTCCTCAGTAACCAGACTTTTTCAACCACCATTCTTGTTGCTTTCTACCATATTCTAGCTCTACTCTCACCTGATTTTATTGTTTCCTTTTATGTATAAATTCTTACTTAAAAATGTATGGCAGGGGTTGGTTGCCATTTAAATTTTCAGTACTTCTCATCCTCACATGAACACCAATTAACAACAATGCATGGTATCCCAACATTTACAGTTACACACATCAAACTCGTTTTAAACACAGTTTTATCCATCATGTATTTTTTATCCTACTCTGTGGCATTCCTGCCTTCTTCCTTTAGGAAACCACAGAAGTTGTAGCTAAAATAATTTCTTTCACCCCTGTTCCCACACACATACTTGTCATTATTGACATTAAAACACGCATTTGTCCTCATCTACATCCTCACCTTCATCACCTCTCACAATCTGGTCTTTCTTAGTTCTTAATCCCTTTATTCAAAAGCTTTTCAATTATTATTTCCTTTGTCTTCATTTGGGACTCCAGGTCAATAAGTTCAGTGTTAAATACTGAGGCTCTTTCTAAAACTAAAAAAAGAGAACCAACCTTCTCCCCTTGAAAATATGTAACAATATAGTTTTTATTATTAATACAGGATTTGTTTCAAAGAATCAGGCAGTAACTTGGAAATGTGAAAGGTTTGGAAGTACGTATGGCTTCTTATGTGAGAAGATCATCTTCATGGCAACACAAAATCACTCAAAGTAAACAAGTGTCACACCTAGAGATATCTACTAATATCTACTGGGCAACCTGGTGTGAATTCATAGCTGATCCTGCTTTGGGCAGGAGGAGGGACTGGATGAGTATCCAAAAATCTGGAATTATTCTGGAGTCCTGCCATTCTACAAACCTGTCCATGATCAAAGTGTCTCATGCAAAAAATCACTAAAATGTTAAACCAGTTATGGTCACAGATTTTAAGACTCTGCCAAGACATATTGAACTCTTCCACTTTTAAAAAAATACTATAACGAAGTTTAAATATAAGAGCAAGCTTATAAAATTTAATATTTTTTCTCTTTCAACTTCAAAAAATCATGCCTGTTGATTCTGAAGGACAAGGTAGACTTATGTATAAGCCTGCAGAAATCATGAACTTATGGAAAAACTGAAAAGTCTTCATTTCTTTCAAATGTTAGAAATATTGAATAGTATCATGAAGGATGAAGTGCCAAATTTGCATATATGTACCTACAAATTAAGTCCATGTTGAAGACTTCTCATCTTTTTAAAGAGATGCACAACTGTGATGTGGGCTTGGATTTTATACTAAAAGTCAGGAGCTTAGATCATCATTCTGCTAAATTCAGATATTCCCCAAGACCCTGCAGAAGGAAATAATCTTCAGAAATAATGTGGCTACTAACTATTTTCTTTAACCTATTATATTTCGCCAGCTCTGAAATCATGCTTAGCAGGCTCTCCTGTCACATATAGAGTCCTGGGAATAGAAGTCCTGGGAATAAAGCTAGACAAAAGGTAACAGATTATAGGTCTCAAGGGAAGTTGTTTTCACCACACCATCATCAATATGCAACATATGGCATAGGCAAGTTTTTTTGGCCTCAAGATTGAAAATCTAGTCCCCTCATTCCCCCGACACTGAGGGAAGCTTTATGTTCTTGATAGAAACACAGGTGACATAATATCTAAATAATATTAGCTGAATATAGGTTCTGTACAAATATGCCTGATGTATATATATAATATACAGTATAGATAATGTACAAACATAAACTTATCCAGTTCTGTTAGGATTAGAAAGATTTCTCATCTACAGTCAAGATTTGTCTCACTGATGTTGATGGCTACATGTTAAATGATTATATGGGTTATATGATACAGACACATAAGGCAGAGTAAAAGAAATAAAGATCTGAGAAAGGAAAACATTCAACTAGAATTTCAGTTGATTCATATGAAACAAGGATGCACATCTTAAAAATATTACAGTACTTCAGAAACACTACTCAGAGAAGAAAATGGGGGCTCTAAAATTCAGTATGGCTTGCTAGGGTATCTGTAAGTGGAACAAAAAAGGTGCAAGTAGTGAAAATACTGTAAGCTCTGAGGCATAACCTTGCTTAAACATTATTACTTATAGAGTATTTCCTTTCCAGATTTCCTCACAACATGAAACAGGCTTTGAATTTCTCTTCCTATTTGGAATTAATTTTTTTTAATCCAGTGGGCTCTGAGAATAAATAAATATTTAATTCAGATATTAAAAAGATGTCACCATCAAAGGTTCTTGTTGGCAGAGCAACTATTTATGCTCAGCAAGATCTCTTGATGTTACAACTGATGCTACATAATGTGATTGTGTTTGGCAGAGAGTCATGATAGACCCCCAGATTTTAATAGCAATTCTTCCTCCTTTTTGTAATGCATTAACTATAGAATTTTTGTCCAATTTCATGAACCTTTTACACCATTTTTTATTCCAGCTTTCTGTTTGCAAAAGGCTTTTTGATGTATTTTTGGATAATAGAAAAATGTTACTGTCTGAAATAAAATTACATTTCCACATATTTAAAAGGTTCTTTTGTTTCTAAGAACTATTGCAAAGGTAAAATACTAGATTAGGTCATCCATCTATAAGAGGAATTTGATGGATTTTGTGGGTTATTAAAGACCAAAATAAAATTCAAGGATGCCTAAAATGGCCGCAGCTGTTTATGTGACAAACATTAAAATCGTAAATAATCTCTTTTCACAAATAAGCTCAAAACTACCTGGAAGGACATGTAAAGGTGAAATGTTAATATTGTATTTTTGAAAGCAACTTCATCAAAGGAATTTGGTTTACCATACTGTGATAAATTTGTGTCTTTTTAGACACCTAAATCTAATCCTCTCCCTACACCCCTGGGTTGCAGACACCTCAAATGCAAAGGATGAAGAAACTACTTGCATTTGATTATTTAAAAAAAACTTATTTTGAAATGAAAAATAAAATTATCGTAAACAAAACAACTCTGTGTACAGACAATGTTCAAAGGCAAAAGTAACACACACCAGTCAAACTGAAAACAGAAAATACAAAGCAAACAGATGAGGAAAACTAGATGAAAAGTATGTGAAAAATGAGGATGAAGGTAAGGGGGATAAAACAAGATCTGTGATATGTGTCATAGAAAACATGTAGAGCTCTGAGATCAAAATAAGCAGATTGATACTGTAAATCAAGAAACAAATGTTTGATTCATCATATGAATGAAGTGAATAGAGGAGGAGGAAAAGATCATCTTAAGGCAAACATTAGGAACAAATATTTTAAGGCAGAGGAAAGAAATGTGGAAGAAACAAGTTTAAAATAATTTAGTCAAATCAGGACATGAGAATCATTATAGGCTGGGTAGCAAGATGAAAAAAAAAAAAGCTAATATGTTTAAATGCGAAGTTTTAATTTGTAGAGTTCTATAAAGTAGAAGGTGTGAAAATTGTATGTACTTTAAAAATTAGGAGGAAATCTCTTAAGTTTTTTCAGGGTGGCAGAGGAAGCGAACAAATTGGAGACAGCATTGTAAAGGTGGCTGCTCTCAGGCACACAGAAGGAATGGCATATTCCCCAAATGCAGAATTTCCTATTCTGAGCTGACTACACCTTTCTCCAGAACACAATTCAAGTGCACAGGACAATGATTTTCTGTCGACACTCCAGTAACAGTGGAATATAGCTCATCAGACCAAACTGCTCATTAATGAGCATTTGAAGTAACATTAACTTTTCTTTGGCATAAAATCATGCTTTTCTGAGGAAAAATATATGTGTTTCTTTGAACACCTAATGATATAAAGTCTGTGTATATTTTGTGAATGGCCTCATCTTAGAAAAACTCCTTGCCTATTTTAGGGATTATGGCCTAGTAGATTTGGGACTTCTGCAATAATGCAAAACTCAGAAACAGCAAATAATAGCAAGAAAATTTAAAAGGCGACAAAATTCATTTTAATGGCAGTGTGAGAGGCCAAGTAAATAAGAGATTGTAGAAAGAAAGACAACTGAAAGGGAGGGGTTCTGGTTTTTTTTTATTATTTACTGATAAACAAAATCATTTAAGAAAATCAGCAGAACAACTATGTATGTTATTGCAAGTTCTCTATTAATTATGTAACAAATACATTAATTTACATTAATTTATTATGATTAATGATTATGATTATGATTAATAACAAATTAATGATCATTCAAATATTATTTTCTAAAGTCTTTTGGATCTCTAATTCTGTTGAACTTCTAAAGTCTTGAGACTTAACCCCACCTTTCCTTTTCCCTTCCCCTTCCCTGATAAACAACTGTAGTATTTAAACCAGAGAGAGTTTAGAGAACTATTCAAAATTCATATAAATTAAGTACATCTGATCTATCTTTCATGCCGGGGATCCTGTCTCCTTGTCCTTCTTGAAGACTCTAGGGATACCAGGTTCTTCCAGTCTTCAAGAACTTTCCCCAGCAGGTACAACCTCTCAAAAACAATTGAGACTGGCCTTGAAATGACATTGGCTAGCACTCATGGGGGCAGTCCACCACATCAGACGGATCTGGTTTTGTCCCTTCAGTCAAATGCTCCTGGTTTGATCCTCCTTCACCAAAGATAAACCTTTTTCACTCCATATTTCCCCTCTGCTCTCAGGCACTGGGATTCCTGAGGAATAGCCTTACCAGGACAAACCCATCAAGGACTCATGTGTGATTTTTCAGGGCACCCCAAACTAGTCAGCAGCTGATCCATGTTTTCCTTCACCTTGCCAATGTTACTAGTACTTAAACAAGACCTTCTTGCTGCCCTTCATATCCAGACTCTGTACCTTATTTGTGCACCCGTATTTAAGTTTCCCTTTTCACAACACTAATTACCTTTTCAGATTTTTGTAGGTTGTGAACCATTTTTAGAGTCGGAGTAACAACTTAGTCCCCCTTCATCATGACAGTGAATGTTAGGTTTTACACTTTGAAGATATGCCCCAGGCAGTTCTGGAAAACCTTCTCAGACTCTGAAAGGTAAGAAAATATGCACTTTTGTAATTATAACACTAACCTAGCTCTCACTCTCTATTTTTTTTAATTAAACAAAAATATTGGTGCTTCTCTTCCTTGCTTTACATACCACTAAACTTAATTCACAGTGCAGGTAATTTCCTTGATATAGTTAAGACAATGACAATAAAGTTGGGATTTTTTTCTTAATGGTTATTTTAGCAGATTATTTGTTTACATCTTTATCTTTTGTTTCTTAAATCAGGTTTAATAAGGAGAAATAAGTTTTATAGTCATCTGAACTCATAAAAAATTAAAACCAGAATGCAAAGTTATAATTTAAAGGGCTTTTCATCTGTTTTTCCACTAGATTTTTGAAAGAACCACAGTTCCAGCACTAGAGATGAAGGAGATAGTCTTTAAAATTCAGAAAGCATTTTCTGTCTTCTGTTCTGTCAAAATTGTGAGTTCTGAGTAAAAATAACTCTTTGCTGCTAAATCCCAGGAAAAATGGTATAAAATTCACGGACAGAATATTTCAGTAATGCTTTGAGTTTCTGGGTTTCCCACTGGAAGCATACCTGAGCATGAATCCTTTATGGAATACACTGTGGTACGCTTTTTTCTCTACAATATTCTCTAGAGTAATTTTGTCATTTAACCCAGTAGGAAGGTTGTATGTTGTGCAATCTGGAACATAGAACTCTGTCATATAAATACTCTTTTTAAAGATATATTGCCATTAGCTGTTTGTTTTTTGAAACTGGACTGGAGAATTCCTTACATCCATGTGCAGAGTTTAAAGTAGAAGTAAACTAATTTTGAAAACTGCAGGATTTATCTTCATATTCCCAGGGAAAACATAAAAAAAAGTCAAAGAAATAAATGCCTTATGAATGAGGAAACTTCCACTGTGCAAAGAAAAATAGCAGCACAAATCTGTTAAAAGAAATTAACTCATACCCAACAAACTTGAAGCATGTGCTTTAAAAGCTTTGCATTAAATCTAAACAAACCTCTTCTACTTATATTCTTAAAATAATCTTAACATTTAATTCTGATATATGTTACATACTTTTTTACACTAAAAATTCTTAATTTCACTATTTCTTCAGGACAGTATTTCGTACAAGATTAGAATGGTTCTATGTAGCACACTTCAGGAAAAAATGATATACAGAATACAAGCTCTTGAGTAAGTAAACAGTAAATAAAGAACATAGTCTGAGGAAGAACAAGTTTATGCATAGTTTATGCAATTCAAATTGAGTTGTCCTGACCAGCAGGTCTTCTAAGGTCTTAGAGCTGATTCTTATGTGTGCAGGATCATATTAAATGGGCATAAAGAGAACAGCAACGATTCATGCATTAAGGGTTTTTTTTCCCTTTTCTGACCCCTCCACTCCCAAACACTTGTTATGTGAACAGTAAAACCAAAGTCTTTGATCTGCCTGACCTTATTGTTCTTGGTCTTTCCCCTCTAATGTATTTTGCTACATTTGACAGTCATGCATACAGGAGCAGAAAGTCCTTGGTGCATCAAAACAGGTACAGGGGGTGACAACCTCACATTTTAAAATTTTCATTTATAATTATCTGCTTTCAATATTAAATGTTCTTGATGTTGCATTTGTTGTTTTTCTTTTTTTTCCTCAGAAAATAAAACAAAGTAGCATAATGAGATTATGTTAAAAAGATTGACTGGAAAAATTCTTTCCTCATACTTCTTTGTAGATCATCAAAACTGATTCACTGCTGCATGAAGATTTATTCAAGAATGACATTCCTAAATGAGATGTTCAGTAGAGCTAGATTTTCATGACTGAAATTATGTGAGGTAAATTAGTGTCAGGGCAGGTCAATGATCTCATAATTGGCTCAAATTAACACTACCACTAGCTGTGAAATTCTTTATTGGCAACTGAGTGACACTCATGAGAGTGCAAAACTCTCCTTTGCACTTGAAAACATCAAAGCAAAATGAAATATTATTATTTAGAATGTAACAAGATGCAAGCTGAGACATACACCATAAATAAGGGATAATATAATAGCAGTTAGCACAGGGGCATATAGATTATGCAAACCAAAATTACTTTTACAGAAACATGATAAATTAATTTAAATGTTATTCCTCTTTCAACAGGAAACAGACTAAATATTAGCTTGGCAATTCACTGATGACTGTAATTTTGGTGTTCCTGAAATTTTCCAGATAGCAAAAGCGCATGTACACGGGATGACATTCTCTAAAACTGTTTGTATGCTACTGTCTGATCCTACATAAGCAGTCTTTATTACTAGCTCAGAAATGTTTGAACTGTTGCACAGATATTAACTCTATCTCACAGTTACTTCAGAGATACTGAAGTGTGTATCATATAAGCCTTTGACACTAATGCAAAGGAGAAAACTCAGGAATACCAGTTTCCAAAAATTCTGACTTAGAAAAATGTCCCATTGCTATTGAAAGTCAATAGCTAAGGAGTGAGAAAAGAGAAACAATTGCTATTAGTAGTTCAGTAACATTTTCAGTGTTATTATCCATCGTGTTTCATACTCCAGATCTCTGAACTTTTAAGATTTAGCAGCATCTTTGAAACATTTCCACAGTTACTTTTTTCTGTTTCAAATACCATGTTTCCATTTTTGATGTTTGCCCTTATACAACATACCTTAATCCTTAGATGAAGCCCAGAAAGGTTGCATTCTTTCAATCTTAATTGTTTATTTATGTGTAAGCTATTATTGAGTGAGCATAATGTTTATGACCATACTGGTACATTAATGCATAACACATTCTTTCATAACTTTCATGTTCTAGCCAACTTCCATCAGTGTTTTCCAAATGGAGAAAATCCTTTACTATACAAGTCAACTTTATTATCAAAATATATCAAGCATTCACTTCCAGGATGTGCAGGCCAGTTTTTGTTTACATATTTTACAAAGTTCTTTAAAAATACTTTTATTTTAAATAAGCAATTGGTTTTTTCACTGATAGAATAATTAAATATGAAGAAGAATGGGGTGTGTGGAGAGGGAAGGAAGTTAGAGAAGTAAAGAAAGAGATTTTATTGTTTCCCAAGTATAAAATTTTCTTACTGAGATGAAGTTATATTAGCATGATTCTGAGGTAAAATTCAGGTTGTACAAACAAGGACATCAAGAGAAAAAGAGAGAAAGCTTAATGAGGAATTACTGTATAATTCCTAATTATCGCTCAGGATGGAGACATTAATCATGATGCCTTTAGCATAAGATTGTTTTTAAGTTCTCAACAAAGAGTTCCAATAGAGCCATAGATTCACTCTTCTATAACATACATTGTACTTTATTTGAAAACAAACAAAAAAGCCAAACCAAGACTAATTTCACATTTTATTTTGTAAGTAATAAGGCAGACTTCAAGATTCAGAAGTGGTTGTCTATATTGAATGTTCAACAGCAGGAGTGAATGAAATTAACTCCTCCAGTGTCTACACACCAGCATCATTCCATGACATGGCCCACACAAGAGCAGGTAGGATGACCAAGAGACTCACTTAGAAAAACATTACCCATCCAACCTGATTTTTAAGCTAATGGTCAGAGATAGGCAGTTTTCAGGTGGGTGCTTCAGCAGAATAGTGATTGCATCTGCATTTTTATAAATTTAGGATACAAATTATTTTGTCTTTTTGTGGAGTCAGTGTGTCCGTGACACAAAGTGTCAGTGTCAGATCTAAAATGCCACATTAAGGAGTCACATATATATCTAAAGTAGGGGTCGAATGACGATAAATTACATTATCAGATGTTATACTCACAAGTAAAAGTAAAAGTAAAAAATATGATCTTCCAGTTTGTATATCCAAGACATAATTGTAGACTTTGCTGTCAACTGTCATTAAATATTTCATCCATTCCTAGTGTTTTTTGGCACAATGTGAAAGCGATTACTCACATCACATGCTGAAAACCAAGTGACTTTGACTGGATTAATGCTAAATAGTCACAAGGCACATTATTTGTTCTTGGAAGGAATTTTATGCAGAGAAATAAAATTAAAAAATAGCTAATGATATAACTATAGGAAAACCACTGTTTGCTTGTTTCTTGTCATGAAAAATGTCTTTTATTTAATATGGTTATTGACATTGATTTAATTTCAACTCCAAGTTTCAAGTTGTTGAGCCTTTATTTCTACTCTGGGCCCCAATTTATCTGCTTTTCCCCCAGAAAGCTTAAATCTTCCTATTTGATGATATTATGGAAGATCAAAATCTTCAAGGACCAAAGTATGTGCAGTAATATTTCATTGCATCTTCTATTCTACTACTTACCATCTCCTATAAGATCTGGTTACTTTCTTTGGAATAGAGATCACCAGCAATAGTTTGGTGCAGAGACAACATTGACTTAATTAGTAACAAGGTTTAAAAGTCTATATTAAATATTCACTCAGAGAAAAGCATTGTGAAGTATTTTGTAGTGATAAGACCTATGACAAAAGAAAGCTGTGATAGTTCTCTTTTGGTTGGTCTGTGGGAAATTTATGATATTCTTTCATGTACAGTGAAAGGTGCAGTGAAATGTACAGTGAAATTTTTCACTATTCAATTATAAATATTTTTTTCATTAGAAAAAATGACTATGCGTATTTTTCTCCTTAGTTTTCTTACTAACTGCAGTTTTTTTTTTCTCACCATCTCATTACCACTCTTTCATATTTAAAATGCCCTATTAGCTTTCTGTTTAAACAAATAGATGGTAAATCTAATATTCTAAATGGTACTTGCTGCTTTTGTTGAGCACAATCTATGCAAATCTGCTCCAGACACTGTTCCATAACTGTAAAACATAGTGACATTGAAATCACACCTTAATCTTAATTAACGAAAATTAGCGCATACTTTTGTTAAAATTTGAAAAGAGTACTGCCAAGAAATCCAATCTGAAATGTAAGAGATTTTTATATTCAAACAAAAATGAGATTATGCTGCTTGGAAATTAATGATTCTGTTTATCCATTGAAAAGTCTGTTCCCAAACTTCATAAGGACCTCATAACAATGTGTATGCCAGGCTCATGTGGACACGCAGTAAGTTTTGTGATGGCAGATGTATGTAGGGCTGTTTGAATAAAGTGCTTGAGCACAGATGTTTTGAGAGCTCATGACAATGATTCACATGCTTCACCATCCAAAAGAAATGAGCCACAGCTCAGTGAAACAGTGTCAAAATTTATAATAAATATTTCTCTAATTAATTGCAGTTTTAACCAAAAATGTCACTAGCAACCTAAGTAACATGTGACACTCAGAAAATTTATGCATATTAGCACAAAGCAAAGTGAAATGTCGTGCAATTAAGTGTAAGGGTAAATGAAGAAAGAGGATGATTTTAAAATTAATTTACAACCACAGCCTCTTCTGTAAACTTTGAGTAGTCATACAACTACAAGGTCAATCTGAGAAACATGATAAACAGTGTCAATACCCAGTCTGAAACCTATGTATTTGTTCCACTTTTCAGTCATATATATTTGTTTCACCAAGCCTCACTGCACATGGTCCCTTATCACCTAATTTTTTCACGTAACAATGATTTAGTATTTCTAATTACATAGGTTCATTAAAAGATACATTTGAAACAAGCAGCTGTTTACAACCTGTATTGTTTTAATTCCCATGGAAGAAAATAAGTTTAATTTCCTTTTACTCTTCTTCCCAACTGATGCCAATTCACATTGCATTTACCAAGACATCACTTTCAATTACCACAAGTGAATACAGAAAGAAATTGGTGTTCACCATACATTCCCCAATAACTTTGTACTGTCCAATTCATACCCTTAAAGGTTTCTTTCCTATCTGACAAGAAATACAGGTCATGTTCAGATAGATGAAAATAAACTTTTTTTTTTTTTTACTCCCACAAAGCCACAGATGGAATTGATCTCTAAGTTCCTTTACAAAGTCTTGAGGGTTAAAGGAAAGTGAAGGCTGGCCCTGCTAAATGGATGACTAAGTATGCTTCAAAGGTCTTTTTGCACAGTTATCACAGTTATGGAAAACAAAATATTGCTTAAAGTTGTTTGCTTATATATTTTTATAACAACCATCAATCACCATGTTGTAATGATTTAGTCATTACTAAACGGAACAAATTTTAAAATAGAACTTTAAAATTCATGTTACAATTTAAAATTCAGTAGAATCTAGAGGTATTTCCTATTCCCTCAATTCTAGAAGAAGCTGAGAATCCAAGAAGAAATAAAGAAAAACGAGAAGTAATAATTTAAAAAAGAAAGTAGATAGGCTCTTTCCTCCTTAATTATTGAGTTCTGATTTTTATGATAACTTGGTACGGCACTGTTTGGTGTACGACAGTTGTTGCTGATCCAGCTCCTGATGGTTTTGTCTAAGAAACAGAGAAAAACAGATAGCTCACATTTTAATTGAAATAACATTTTCAGTAATTTTCAGCTTTCAGTGATTTCATGATGATTTATTCCATGTTATTTGTTCCACATGTTCAACTTTTCTTTTGGCAGTTCAATTCTAACAGGCTTTCCTTTCAAATATTTGTAGATAGGGAACCTTCTTGAACAAGCTGTTTCATGCAACTCAATAACTTGTGAGTAGCTAGAAACTAAAGATTTTAAAACAAAACAAATATTCACTAATTTTTTTGTAGAACAGAAAAAG
The DNA here is from genome assembly GCA_013396995.1 of Dicaeum eximium. Taxonomy (NCBI): domain Eukaryota; kingdom Metazoa; phylum Chordata; class Aves; order Passeriformes; family Dicaeidae; genus Dicaeum; species Dicaeum eximium. Next base: position 4,302 of record VWZP01004922.1, on the reverse strand, counting down.
AAGTTTGTATAATTAAAAAAAATACGTGGAAAGCTCCACTGATTAATTTCACTGTTTTCATAGCTCTGGCAATTTCTTTGTCATGCCCTTTGAAATTAAATATCTGTATAGATGGAAATAAAGAAGAATGAGACACTTGTGTTAGTGCTTCTTCTACCTACTAGCAACCTGTCCAGTACAACCAGTTTGCTATGATGCTTGACACTACCAATTAATGAGAGAAAAACCCAAACTGGCAGATCTCACTGAACCCTGAATTTCTGTTGAAATGGCTTAAGATTACCTCAACAATTGTTTTATCATGAATCATAAGTATTGTGTGTCAAGTTCTAAATATTCCTCCAGATTTATGAGTCGTATTAACAAAGGTTTTCTAGTTTGCCTGAAGAGGTGTGCTGTTGTTAACTCTGGCACCCATTAAAAAGTAGTCCGAGTAGACCAAACATCATTTTTAGCTGACAACATATTAGACATCAGACCATTTTCTGTGGTGAAATAACTGCTCTTCTTGGAGTGGTTGAAGATGCAATGTTGGTTCTGCTGTCAGAATCAGAAATGCGTAGGAGATAATGCATATGGGTGGGATAAAATTCCTCCTTGATAACACAATCACTATTTTACAGCAAAGGCAAACACATGGCTGCGCACCAAGTATTTATGGACAGTGTTTTTATATATTCAGTGAGTGAAAAGAGGCAAAAGTGTTGAACTACATTGAGAGATGTTTTATATTCGTGCTTTCTGCCTTATTGACTGAATGTTGCATGGCAGCTTCCACAGGTTTTACTTAGAGTGAAGAATGTTGTAGAATGAAAGGTTTTAAAAAACGCATGTCATGACAAACTCCTACATCCCTTCTGCTAGTCCACTTTTACAATGCCAGTGGTTGGTGTACTCTGTTTTTGCACACTATTGAATTAGGATATAAAAATTCCATTACTAGTTTATTTTATTTGTTGATGACTACCATCCTGATAAAAATTGTTTGTATTTCTCCTCATCAGAAGTCAAAAGAAGAAATAGGGGACAATCTGTAAAACTATCAATTAGAGAAAACACTGAGGAGTATGTTTCCCCATACTGTGTAAATACACTCCAAAACTATTTTTCATACAATGACATGGAAACCAAAAGTATATATAAGGATTTCAGAAAAGAGATTAGGAAAGCTCATGACAGATAGAATAATTAGGCAAAAGAGCCTGGAGAGAGCTAGAAAGACCGAGTCAGTAAACCTTATGTCTCCAAAAATTGGTACAGAATGGCAAAAGCAAAATCATTCTATATATCCCCCAGCTTTTATAACTCTTATTTAAATATTCACTGTGATCTACTAGCAGAAATAGAGCATTTGACTTCATTCAGTATGACTTACACTCCTAGAATTTATCACAGGAGAAATAATCCTAGCGTATCTCAGCTCCCTGATGATCCCCTTCTGTGGACATGCCTGACAAAAGAGCATTTCCTGTGAACCTTTCCAGGCATCTTTCTACAGGAATGGTTTTCTTTTGGTTTCTGCCTGAACTTAAACTGAACAGAAAACCTGTTATCTCTATAGGGACAATTACACTGATTACTGTAACTGAGATAAACAACAGATTATAGCAACAAAATTACACTAAAAAACTGAATCATTACTCCTTACATTTATATGGTGTTGATGAGTATAATTTTCTTTTTACAGTGCTATCAGAGAGAAAGGTTAATGTTCAGAGCATCAGTTAAGATCAAAAGGATAATCTTACTGAAGCTGACCATGAAAAACAGTAGAACTGTTAAAAGTTCAAGCCACACTCATATGGATAATGACAAATTAGCTAGTATTAGAACATACTGGAAAGCAGAGATATCAGTTGTGTAATTAAAGTGAAGTCAGAAGTCAGAGATTATTTCCTTTATGAATATTTAATGGATAAATACAATTTGTCAAGTTTCTTTAGAGTTTATGTGCAAATTATTGCCAAAATGCAAGATATATTTTTACCCTGTTTTATTTTATTTGAGGCAGAAATTGTTCTTTCTGTTCTAGATGTTCAAGCAAACCCTTATTGTATTGTCCTAAATAGTTTCCAAATCTTGCCTGATTTTAAGAACGAGCCTGTTCACATAAAATTTCATGACTTGCAGAAGGAAAAAAGAGTATATGTCAGGCAAATATTTAACAATTTTGTATCTGTTGTAACCCTGGATTTAAAGATATGTATCCAGTAATATTTGATGCATGAGGCATAGACCCTTGTACTAGTTTTCTCATTTGGCTTTGCAAAGCCAGGTATTTCAAGGATTTGCAAGCACGTTTCTCAAAAAGCTCAGAATACTTACGAAAGCCCAAGAGGTGTGGAAATTCTTCTATTATCATACTGTTTTTATGCACAGATGAGCTGTTTATCTGCCTTGGAAAATAGCAGCTTTTGCTGGATTTTTTTCCCCTGGAAAGATATAGCTGGCTGGTTCCTATAGGAACAAAGTGTTGATGCTCTCCTGGATAAGGAACTGTAAAACATAAAAAAAAAAAGATGATTGTGGGCGTGATCAAAGCTTTAACTCTTCTGCACTGAACCCCTTTTGAGAATCAGAGGTAAATTAACAGAAAGTGACTTAGGAAGTAAATATATGCAACATATTTTAATTAATTTCTTTTCAATTTGTTTTGTTTTCATATAAAGACCTACTAGAGACACAGACATGGAGGGTGTAGAAAAGCATCAATAGTGAAACCACATATGTTAGAAAGGTAAGTGAAAGGCCTTTAAAACATGAAATATTTTAAAGATATTTTAATAAACTCATCAAAATCATAAATAAAAGCAAAAATTGCTTAACTGTATTTTGAATTTTCTTGAAACATGAACGCATACATATACAAAATATATAAGAATTACTTTTCTTTGCAAATTGCATTTATAAAACTCTCAGATGAATTCCTTGTCATGGGAATAGGAATGAGTCAAAATACTTCACAAAAGTCACACCTGTTGGGTTTGTTGTTTTTTTTTTTTTAAAAGTTCTTATGAATATAGCTTTAACTCCTGAGAGGTGGGAGAAAACAAGTTCAGATACTATATTCAGTGGTATTTGTGAACTTTACCCCTTCTAGGCACGTTTGTAACAAATAAAACAGAGTGAAATAAACTCATAATTTTCTAGAACGATTGATCCATCGTGAGGTACTGCCATCCTTTCCCTCACAGTTGCTTGTTCATGCTCCAAGATACAATCCTTTTCACCTTCACTAAGTATTTAATTGACTGAATAATAGAGGAACAAAATCATTGAGTTCCACTCTTGAGCCAGCAGAGCCAAGTCCATCTCCAAACCACGTTCCTAAGTGCCACATTTACACAGACTTTAAATGCCTCCAGACATGATGACTCATGAGTGAGACAAAATGGGTCAGGGAGATTAAGCCAAGCCAAAGTACACTGAGTATTGAAATATGTTTGCTCTGCATGGCTTTTATTATTGCATTGAGACTAACACTTTCTTAAATAGAACACAGAATACCCAGAAATACTCAATTGAAGGAAATGAGAGGGAAACTATGGAAGAGCAATATTAGGTGAAAGTTTTCATAGCTTTTAGCCTGGGATCCCAAGGAGATTAATCAATTTGGTCTGCCTTGACAATAGAGTACTCAATGCTAAAAATGCTAGGTTGGTGGAAAAAAGTGCAATACACACAACACTCTCAAGATTTGTTTACTTCAGTGGTTCTTCTTTCATGGTGATTTGATATAGAGTCTGAAGTAAGTTTGTAATGTGCAATTAAAATTAAGACTTCTGCATCAACATTTGTTTAGCAAGTGTTTTAAGTATAACACTGAAAAAGAGTCTCAAGGAGAGAGTACCTTTCTTGTTGTTTAAGAAAAGAATGAAATAAAGTATTTGAGACTCCAAATTTGAGCACCCCTTCAGGTAATGTCTTCAGGCCTACTTAACCCTAAATTAGAGACTGTCTGCAGTACAGCTAGGTACACAAGCTCATCCAGAGGGGATACATCTCTCTGTTAAAGTCAGAAGGTTTTTAGTTCATTAACTGGCAGACCTTGTTGAGAGGGCTTTAAACTAGGTTTGAAGGGGGAAGGGGATGCATCTGGGCTGCCTGGAAGCAGGCTCAAGGGTGGTAAGCCTGGGTTAGTGGTGAAATCAGTAGCTGGGGTGCATGTACACCAATGCACGCAGCATGGGCAGCAAACAAGAAGAGCTGGAGGCCGTGGTGCAACAGCAGAGCTATGATCTAGTCACCACCACAGAAATGTGTTGGGATGACTCACGTGGCTGGAGCGCTGCACTGGATGGC
>VWZP01004920.1:61857-82942 GCA_013396995.1 Dicaeum eximium | reverse complement strand
TCCAATAACCACTCACCTGCCATGCCTGGTGATGTTCCCCACCCTCCTTGGCCTCCAACCATCACTCACCCGCAGCAGGCCCCACGCCGTTCGTGGTGACGTTCACCACCCTCCTGTCCCTCTCGGGCTCCTCCACCACCACGTGGTAGATCCTGCGCTCGTGCAGGCCGCAGTAGTGGTGGTGCAGGTGGCAGGAGTAGGTGCCCTCGTCGGCGCTCTCCAGGCGGGAGATGCGCAGCGAGAAGTCTCCGAGGGCGAAGGCTCCGCGGCTGACGTTCATCTTCTGCCGCAGGAAGAGCGGCCCGTAGGAGCGGCGCTCCCCGGACGCGTACAGATCCACCAGGCGGTCGGCGCGGTCCTGGGGCACCCCGGGGGGCTGCCGGTCCCAGTGCACCACCTGCTGCTCCTCCTCGCTGTGCCGCTCCGTCCAGATGTGCTGCCGGTTGACGCACGGCAGCGTCACCGTGCTGCCCTGCCGGGCCACCAGCACCGGCTTCTCGCCGTCCCACAACTCGCCGGGTTCCTCGCCTGCTGGGGAAACACAACTTGGAATGGGTTTGGGGGGGGTTGATAGATTCTGGAGTTCATGCTGGTGGGATTTAGGGCACAGAGAATGTTTCTATGACTGTTTTAGGAAACTCTGACCCTCACAGAACTCTGCTTTTAACCTTCATCCCTGGGAAAAAATTGCCAGGACTTTGGGATGAGTTGGAGCACACAGGTGTGAATTAGATAACAGTATGTAAGAGTAGTAGTTTATCACAGGGTGAAGAATTCAGGGTTTTAGGATTTCAATATGAGAGTGAACAGGAGACAAGATGGAGGATTTGGGGTGTTGTCCCTTCTTGTCCCTCTTCAGCTCCATTTTCTGCAGCACTGGTGGCACAGAGTTATTGGTGAGAGAAAGCAGCAGTGTGGAAGTGACGGGAATGGATCAGTAGAAGTTATTGGTAGAAAAGTAAAAACAAAGTAGTGTTAGAAAGTGATTGGGTTAAACAGCTTTAAAAGGCCTTGGTTTGGGTGTTTGGGGTCCATTTTGTGCCTTGGTTTGGGTGTTTGGGTCCATTTTGTGCCTTGGTTTGGGTGTTTGGGGTCCATTTTGTGCCTTGGTTTGGGTGTTTGGGTCCATTTTGTGCCTTGGTTTGGGTGTTTGGGGTCCATTTTGTGCCTTTTCTCACATGCTTTCTCACACCTTTCTCCTCTAACATCCTCATGGAGCAGGGCCACTTTCTCCTCCTTCTAACTCAGAGTTAATCTCCTGCTTCAGCAAGCAGGAAGCAAATTCCCTGCGCGGGCTAAGAATGGAACGAGGATCTTCATCCCAATCCTCCGAGCAGGAAATGCTTTCCTTCCCACAAAGGCCCTAATTACTGCAGGAGCTGGAGCAGCACTGCTCTGTGCTTGGCTCTTGAAAAGGAATAACAGAACAACCAGAGCACAGAGCAGCAGAGTGGGGCTCTCAGGGTGTTTTTATTGCGCTGTGAGAGCAGCACAGGAGATGCCCTTCCACCCCAGCAGCTCCACTGGGGTTATCCAGGGGTTTAAATGGATTTTAATGCCTGTGTCCATGGGTGGGACTCCCTGCAGCTGCCAACAGCTCCGTTTTAGAGCTGGGCTTAAGGATTGGTGACTGGAGGTAGGGTTGTAAGGACAGGGCAAGCTCAGCAGGCAGAGCACAGCCCCTTGTGGCTGAGCTGAGGGTGGGGATTGTCACCAGGGGGGGACTGTCACTAGGGGGGGATTGTCACTAGGGGGGGATTGTCACCAGGGAGGGATTGTCCCCAAGGGAGGATTGTCCCCAGGGCTGTGCTGCTGCTGCAGCAGGGTTCACAGTTTGGTGATGACCACGAGCAAACACCGAGCTCAGCACCCAGGCACTGTTTGGCCAAGGAAGAAGAGAGGTTTGTAAATGGAAACTGAAGCTCAGGGAAGCAGCCAGCAAAGAGCACAGAGAGCAGCAGAGCCTGGACCCTCCTGTGGCACTGGTGGCACCTGGAGCTGTCACCACACCCACCTGCCTTGGCGATGAGCAGCTGGACTTTCACAGTTTCGTACAAGTGGCAGTAGTGATGGTGAAGACTGCAGGAATATGTGCCCTCATCACTCTCTGCAACACCTGTAGAGCAGGGAAGAGAGAGGAATTCAGTGTTTCATACTGAGACAATGATTATTTGTGTCGTTTGCAGTTTCCCAAATCCTTGGCTGGATGTAAATTGTCGCCCTGATTTTCAGCCTTCTGATGTTTTTGTGGTCAAGTTTCTCAGGAGGTTTTCTGTAAACACACAGATGTTTTCCTAACTGTCTTTTTGGGAGGGGAAAGGTTTGATAGATCTTTTAATTGACCAGTGTGGTTGGAGAGGTGGTGACCTCATTCTCCAATCCACGGCCATTCCCAAAACTCTATAAAATACAAAAATCAAAATTAAGTTTTCTCTTCTTCACCTTTCCCCAGCTGGAGTTTGCTGTGTCTCTGTGACTCCTGTCACGCTCTATTGTGACAGCAAATAACTTCATTCTAATCCATCCTTATCACCAGGGTGGGTTAAGCAGAGACAAATCATCTCAGCCAATATAATGATTGTGAAGTTTAAAATCACAAGGTGAGTTCCCCTCAGAGGGCCCACGATGGGGTTTGGGGGGTGTGGGGGGTTCCACACCTTTGTCAGTTCCTCCAGAAACCCACAGAAAGAGTGTCAGAAAATCCTGACACTCCACAGGGGGGAAAAAACTGTTTCCCATGTCTCAGGGGTCACCAATTGTTGCTGATGGAGTCCCCTCAGGGTGAATCAAGACTCTTGACTCCAATATCAGAAGGCTGATATTATTTATTAAAATGACTCCATAGTTCAGAAGGATTTGGGCTATTTCTGCTCAGGTACAGAGCTAACATCTTGCTTCTTCAAGCTTTATATCTAAAAGGTGCAAGAATGCCAGAAAATGTTCACAAAGTCAGAGAGAGAGCAATTCTTTCTATCATAGGTTGAGAAAAGAAAACCACATCTCCCATATTGGTAGACAGGCAAAGGAATGCATTCTGTCCTTGAAACACACACACAAGGATTTGAAATCTGCAGAGAAAAAAGAGCTTCCCATGGAAGAAAAACTCAGCAAGTTTGCATCCAAGAAACTTATTAAAAAAAAAACAAAAACCCACTCCATACCTTTGATCACCAGCGAGAAATTCCCATCTGCAAAGGCATTCTCAGGCATGAAGATCCTGCGCTGGTTGTAGGAGCTGTAGACACGCTGCTCCCCAGCTGAGTACATGTCACAGAGCCTCTCCATCCTGCTGTCCCCGTAGTAGGAGCTGAGCAGGTCCCAGTGCACCACGCGCTGCCGGTCGTTCAGGCGGTCCTGCGTCCACATCATGCGGTGGCTCTTGCAGGGCAGCACGGCCTGGGAGCCCAGCACTGCACTGATGTTCAGCACAGACACCACCACGCTGGCTGGGTTGGAGGCATCGGCTGGGACTGGAAAAGCAGGAGCAAACAGCAAAAAAAAGGGTTGGAGGGTTATGGAGGTAATGGTGTGTGAAGGAGGCGCGGGAATCTCTGCACGATTTTGGTTCTGGTTTCAAGACCAGGGACAGGGTACTCTTGTGGAGGATCAAAGTGACCCAAAGGTCACTGATTCGACCTTATCCCTGCACAGACACCCCAACAGTCCCACCCCGTGCATCCCTGAGAGCACAGGATCCTGAGTATCCAAATCCCTGAGTATCCAAATCCCTGAGTATCCAAATCCCTGAGTATCCAAATCCCTGAGTATCCAAATCCCTGAGTATCCAAATCCCTGAGTATCCAAATCCCTGAGTATCCAAATCCCTGAGTATCCAAATCCCTGAGTATCCAAATCCCTGAGCATCTAAACCCCTGAATACCCAAATCCCTGAGCATCCAAATCCCTGAGTATCCAAGTCCCTGAGTATCCAAGTCCCTGAGTATCCAAATCCCTGAGTATCCAAATCCCTGAGTATCCAAATCCCTGAGTATCCAAGTCCCTGAGTATCCAAGTCCCTGAGTATCCAAATCCCTCAGTATCCAAATCCCTCAGTATCCAAATCCCTCAGTATCCAAATCCCTGAGCATCCAAACCTCTGAATACCCAAATCCCTGAGCATCCAAATCCCTGAGTATCCAAATCCCTGAGCATCCAAGTCCCTGAGTACCCAAGTCCCTGAGTATCCAAATCCCTGAGTATCCAAGTCCCTGAGTACCCAAATCCCTGAGTATCCAAACCCTCCTGGAGCTCTTGGGGCTGGGACCATTCCCTGGGGATCCTGGGCAGTGCCCCCCCCAGGGAGAAGAACCTTTTCCTAATGAATAAAACTTTACCACACAGATTTCATCCATGTCTGCCATCAGCACTGCACACTCGAGCTGTCCTTGCTAAGCCTGAGCCCCAGTTTAAGCCAGGCTCAGGGACAGCAGTGCATGGGATGCAGGATGCAGGGGAGTTGGGAGTGGAAGCTCCTGTGCATGGAATCTCTCACTCCTCACAGCCACAAAACCTGGCAGAGCTGCAGAGATGCCACTCACCTGAATATGGGCACACAGAACCTGTCAAAGCAAAAAAAAAAAAGTGTCACTGACAACAAAAGGATAAAAAAAAAAATTACAAATACACCCCAAGTCAGCAGCCAGCTCTGTAATTGCTCCATCTATTCCCCTTTTCCTGTTATACTGATTTTTATATCTGGCTGCTCCATTTCCCACACACTTTGTCTGCACAGTTAATTTTGGTAATACTGATTTTTATATCCTATTAATACTGATTTTTATATCCTGTTAATACTGATTTTTCCTGTCAATACTGATTTTTGTATCTGGCTGCTCCATTTCCCACACATTTTGTCTGCACAGTTAATTTTGGGATTAACTTTGCCAGGGATGAACCAATTCCTCTGATTCTGCATTTCTCTGCTCCAGTCCCTGCTGCTCCTCATGTGGGAGGGGTCCAGAAGGTCTCCTGGCATCAGGTTTTTGATTCAAACACATATTCCCAACACAACACCACCATTCATCTCCTCACCCAGCCAAACCCAAGTGGATTCCATCAAAATCACAGGAGGTTTTGTCCTGTTAATGTCAGAGGAACAAAGTCCTCCAGAAAAAAAAAAAAGAAAAAAAAAAAAAAAAAAAAAATTTTTGTGTTTTTTTTTTTAGCTCTGGAATTGAAGAATTTCAAATTCAACTCCAAGCTGGACAAAAAGTTTGGGTCTGAACCTGCCCTAGGATATCATCTATAGTTTGACAAAATGGAGCAAATATAAATAAAAACCCCACAAAAAAAACCCCAAAAAACAAAACAAAACAAAACAACAAAAAAACCCCAAACAAACAAACAAAAAAGCATAACTCTTCCCAAGAGGCACTAGAGGAACTGCAGCAGCCAAAGAAGGAGGAACTGATTGTTCTGATTCCCCAGCCACGCTGGAAATCTGCACACATCCATCAATCCTGGGGAAGGCCCCAATTTATTTGACAGAGCTGTAAATGAGATCACTCCGAAATCTGAGGAATTTGGGATGTCTCTGATGTCCTGCAGAAAATGGAATTTTGAACAAGTGACCTCCAATAACCTGAGCAGAGAGCAGCAGTGGAGGGAGGAATGAGCTTTTTTCTGTTGTTGGAGTTTTGGTGGGGACTTTTTGATTCAGATTCTCCAATATCAGAAGGTTTATATGATTTATTAAAATTAAAATTAAAACTCCATTGTTCAGAAGGAATTTGGGCTATTTCTGCCCAGGTTTTAAGCTAACATTTTTTAGTCTTCATGCTCAGCACCCAAAATGCTAGAATGCCAAAAAATGCTTACAAAGTCAGAGAAATAATTATTTATATCACAAGTTGAGAGAGAGAAAGCTCCCATCCCCCATGTAAGAAACATCCCAAACATCCTCTTGTCCTTAAACACACACAGTCCAAAAAGATTTGTAAAACAGCAAAACTTCCCTTTAAAGGGAAAATAACTTCCATTTTTTTTTCAATAAAACTTCCCTTCAAAGGGAAAATAACTTCCATTTTTTGTTTTTTTTTTTTCAGTAAAACTTCCCTTTAAAGGGAAAATAACTTCCTTTTTTTTTTATTTATTTTTTTTTAAAGTAAAACTTCCCTTCGAAGCCCACTGATGGCCAAGCCAGGCTTCGAACTGGAATTTGCTCTCTGTGTTTATTTTTTAAAGGTTTCCTGGGACAACTTTCCCAGCAGCAGAGACACTTCCAAAGAAGCTGTCAGAGCCCTGAAATTATCCCCCAGCCCCAGCAATTCCAGCAGGTAGGAACATGCAGAGAGCAGGAATGTGCTGCCTCTGCAGAAAGGGAAAACTTTGTGTCTGTGCAAGGAGGCACAGACAGATCTGTCCCGGTTTTTATGGGATTTGAGCCGAGCTTTAGAAAGCTTCCCCTTGGCTGCAGGCCCTCGGAATGGTTTTGTAGAGCCAGTCCAAACAGGGAGCTGCTCCTCCACGGGACATTAACACTTGAGGGAGTGGTTCCTCCTCTCTGAGACATCCCAAATTTCCTCACCCCACAGATTTCCCCCTCACTTTCCATCCCTAGTTATTGTAGAACCTGATCTGGTTGGGCTCAAACATCCAGGTGAATCCAAAATGCACCTGAAGTTTGCAGAATGGTTTTGTAGAGCCAGTCCAAACAGGGAGCTGCTCCTCCACGGGACATTAACACTTGAGGGAGTGGTTCCTCCTCTCTGAGACATCCCAAATTTCCCTGACCCTTCCCATCCCTAGTTATTGAGTTAGGACCTGATCTCAAACATCCAGGGCTGCCTGGAGTGCATCCAGGTAAATCCAAAATGCACCTGAAGTTCATGGAATGGTTTTGTAGAACCCTTCCAAACATGTTACTCCACAGGACATTAACACTTGAGGGAGTGGTTCCTCCTCTCTGAGACATCCCAAATTTCCTCACCCCACAGATTTCCCCCTCACTTTCCATCCCTAGTTATTGTAGAACCTGGTCTGGTTGGGCTCAAACATCCAGGTGAATCCAAAATGCACCTGGAGTTTGCAGAATGGTTTTGTAGAGCCAGTCCAAACAGGGAGCTGCTCCTCCACGAGACACTAACACTTGAGGGAGTGGTTCCTCCTCTCTGAGACATCCCAAATTTCCCTGACCCTTCCCATCCCTAGTTATTGAGTTAGGACCTGATCTCAAACATCCAGGGCTGCCTGGAGTGCATCCAGGTAAATCCAAAATGCACCTGAAGTTCATGGAATGGTTTTGTAGAACCCTTCCAAACATGTTACTCCACAGGACATTAACACTTGAGGGAGTGGTTCCTCCTCTCTGAGACATCCCAAATTTCCTCACCCCACAGATTTCCCCCTCACTTTCCATCCCTAGTTATTGTAGAACCTGGTCTGGTTGGGCTCAAACATCCAGGTGAATCCAAAATGCACCTGAAGTTTGCAGAATGGTTTTGTAGAGCCATGCCAAAGATAGAGATGCTCCTCCATGGGACATTAACACTTGAGGGAATGGTTCCTCTCTGAGAGATCCCAAATTTCCTCACCCCACAGATTTCCCCTTCATTTCCCATCCTCGTTACTGAGTTAGGACCTGATCTCAAACATCCAGGTGAATCCAAAATGCACCTGAAGTTCATGGAATGGTTTTGTAGAGCCATGCCAAACATGTTCCTCCCTGGGACATTACCACTTGAGGGAGTGGTTCCTCTCTGAGAGATCCCAAATTTCCTCACCCCACAGATTTCCCCTTCATTTCCCATCCTCGTTACTGAGTTAGGCCCTGATCTCAAACATCCAGGTGAATCCAAAATGCACCTGAAGTTCATGGAATGGTTTTGTAGAGCCATGCCAAAGATAGAGATGCTCCTCCATGGGACATTAACACTTGAGGGAATGGTTCCTCTCTGAGAGATCCCAAATTTCCTCACCCCACAGATTTTCCTGCCCCTTCCCATCCTCATTTTTGAGTCAGGACCTGGTCTGGGTGGGCTCAAACACCCAGGAGTGCATCCAGGTGAATCCCAAAGGCCCCTGGAGTTCTGGCACCTGCTCAGGTGGGACCTGTGGCTCTGCAGCAGCCCAACCTGCTCTTCCTGCTCTGCCAAACCTCCCTGGGACTCACTGGACTGGTTGGTGCTTCTGGAGCACACAGCTGTGGCTTCTCCTGCTCTTTAACCCACCCCACACCCCAGATTTCTGAGCCACTTAACCCTTCTGTCCCACCACTGATCCACTTCCTAAATGTGAAAAATGCAGATTATGTAATTATCTCTTCACAAATATTATCATGAATACTATATGTGTTATGTTGGAAAGTTATATTAATTTTTGTAGTGCTGTATTAATCTTTTTCTGTTTGTTAAGGCATAATAGAAACTATTTGATGTAAAATACTTTTTGTAACTAGCTCAAGGAACAGATAAAATAACCAAGAAATTCTTTGCACAAAGATAACAACAAGAAGACACCAAAATCCTGAGAAAAGAGTTATTGCCTCCTTATTGTATATTTTTTTTGACTCTTAGGAGCCAAGAAATTGATTTACACGATGAGATGGGGATGAAAAATTAAACAGAAGACACCCTTGTTTGAGAGGAATGTTTGAATCATGGATGAAGAAATATGAATATGCAACAGGCTGTTATTTTTAAGGCTCAGTCCTTTGTGAGTGCTGTGTGCTTTTCCTGAGAGAGAAGCACCCAGACATCCATAATTTTTTGCTTTTTATTGTCTCTTTTATTGTCCTAACCTCGATTGTCCAAATTTATATTCCCCAAATTTTTTTACTATTAAACTTTTAAAATTTTTAACCACAAGTGAATGGTGTTTTCACACTAAAGCTTGCCTTGGGGCATTGCAAAAACACCCTGGTGACACAGAAAGTGAATTAATTAAGGACCAAAGGGAGAACTGCTCACCTTATCCCACCTCAGTGCTGAGCATCTCAGGTGTCAGAACCTTTGAAAAGGGGTGGGAAGAGCAGGGGGTCACCAGTCCCTAAAAAACTTCACTTCCTACTCCTTTCTTGCACCTTGCTACCCAAAAGTGGATTCTGTGTCTGTTTTTATGCTGACAAGAGGAAAAGAAACCCCAAAACCACACATCCTTCTTTTCCTCTCCATCTGAGCCCTCTCACACGTCCTCCCCCAGCTGTTTCTGCTTCTTCAAACATAAAAAAATAACTTTAAATCCTGTAAATCTGACTGTAAAAGCTTTGCTGTACTCACACCCCAGCTTATTGGGTTTGAATTTGCTGATGGGGAAGAAAAAATAAAAAAAAAATTGCACAAACATGCTGAACAGAGCTCCAACAACCTCAAACATTTTTCCATTCTCTCCCCAAGAAGAAAAACAACAAAAAACCAGAGGAAAGCTACGACTCCCTCCCCGGATGAAAACAGAGCAAATTTAGGAATCTGAACAAAACCTTACAAAGATAACGCTTCAAAATGCTGCAGCCAGCCCCCAGCCCCACTGTGTTATAAAACACATACATGAAATTAAAAAAAAGGAGAAATAAAAGCAAGGAACAGCCACAGCAGCAGCTCAGAGCTTACTTTGCTGGAGCAGGATCTGCCACAGGAGGAGTTTTGCGAGTCGCTCCATTCCTTCGGCTTCCCGGGACTTTTCGCCTCTCTTGAAAAACAAGCTGAAAACTTTGAAGACTTTTTGGTTTTTTTTTCCTCCTCTTTAACTTTTTTTTTTTTCCTTCTGGCTGGAAAATGCTATGAGCTCATCAATTCACATCCCCAGAGCTGAGGGCAGCAGCTCAGATTCTGCAGGGTTACTCCACCTCCTTCCCTTTCTGCAGATCCCTCTCTCCTCCTTCTCCTCCCTCCAGGACCTCCCGAGCCCTCCCTGACTCTGACACTGAACTTCCAGCGGGTGAAGTTGGTCCTGCACAGCTCTGGGCTGACAAAAACAAATATTTCTCCCTCCCCCTAGGGATGGAAGCAATTTTGCTGCTGCTTTACTTGATCCAGCTGTTTCTCCCTTTGTCTGACGCTCCTCCAGACTGGATTTATTCTGCTGCCTCCAATGGGGTTTTGATCTTGGTCTCTTCATATGGTTTTACTTCCAGCTCCAGTCTCCAAACACAACCTAAAAAAAAAACAAAAACCAAAATATTTACCCCGTCCTGTAAATTGTAAGGGGTGGGTATTTGCAGGAAAATTACAATGAGTATAAAGTTAGGAAATGGAGTGTAAAATAAGGAATAGAGTAGCTGCTGCTAGGATATTAAAAGTAAAATTACATATTATAGGAAAATTAAAGTATGGTCAATTTTCCTGTTTTCTTGCATTCTGTTGTCAGGTTATTTCTTGTGGTTAACCCCATTTAGTGGATTTGATTTATTGGATTTTACAATTCAATCAAATTAGTCATCAAGTGAGGAAAGGGAATTAAAAGTCCTTAAATGTCTGTGGGACTCCATGGGAGAACCCAAAAACACAAGTCAGAAGCCTTCCCATGGGATCCATGAGGATAAACTTAATTGCCACACTTGAATTTTTCCTTCTGACATTTTTCTGTCTCTCTACTCTACCAGAAAATGGATTCCCTCTATCCCAGAGAGGGAAGAGTTTCAGGAAAGAGCAGAGTATTAATTATAATGATAATTATAATTATAACAACCCCCTAAAGAAACATTTAAATAATTACACACTCAGATCAGAACTTCCCCCAGTCCAGGATCCTGTCTTCAGCATCAGCCAGAACCAGATTCCAAACAAATTCCAAGGAATTGAAGCTATTATTATTATTATTATTAAATATGACTATCAAAAAAAAGCCTGCTGTTAACTCCACACTGTCCAAGACAGATCCAGAGAACTGGTTTGTTCCTAGGCAAAAATCCTAAAATAATCTTCAGATGAGAACAAAAATTTCCCTGGAAACTCCAACTCTGACATTTGTGCGAAGTGAGGAGATTTGGGGTGATGAATAATTCCCATTATTCCCATCCCAGAGGCTCCTGCTCCCGTGTCCCTGACCTGGTGTCACAACAAGGACGGCCCTGATCCAGAGCAGCTGCTGGGCCAGGAATCATCTCATGGAATCATCTCATGGAAATTCATGGAAACTCATGGAAACTCATGGACTCATCTCATGGAATCATCTCATGGATCTCATGGAAATTCATGGAAACTCATGGACTCATCTCATGGATCTCATGGAATCTCATGGAATCATCTCATGGAATCTCATGGAATCATCTCATGGAATCTCATGGAATCATCTCATGGAATCTCATGGAATCATCTCATGGAATCTCATGGAATCATCTCATGGAATCTCATGGAATCATCTCATGGAATCTCATGGAATCATCTCATGGAATCTCATGGAATCATCTCATGGAATCTCATGGAATCATCTCATGGAATCTCATGGAATCATCTCATGGAATCTCATGGAATCATCTCATGGAATCTCATGGAATCATCTCATGGAATCTCATGGAATCATCTCATGGATCTCATGGAATTTCATGGAAGCATCTCATGGAATCTCATGGAATCATCTCATGGAATCTCATGGAATCATCTCATGGATCTCATGGAATTTCATGGAAGCATCTCATGGAATCTCATGGAATCATCTCATGGAATCTCATGGAATCATCTCATGGATCTCATGGAATTTCATGGAAGCATCTCATGGAATCTCATGGAATCATCTCATGGAATCTCATGGAATCATCTCATGGATCTCATGGAATTTCATGGAAGCATCTCATGGAATCTCATGGAATCATCTCATGGAATCTCATGGAATCATCTCATGGAATCTCATGGAATCATCTCATGGATCTCATGGAATCTCATGGAATCATCTCATGGAATCTCATGGAATCATCTCATGGAATCTCATGGAATCATCTCATGGAAACTCATGGAAACTCATGGACTCATGGAAACTCATGGATCCCATGGAATCTCATGGAACCTCATGGAATCTCATGGAATCATCTCATGGCATCATCTCATGGAATCATCCAGCATTCTCTCCTTCCCCTGGTCCTTCCAGGCTGCAATTCCAGGGGTTTTTTTCCCACTTTTCTGCCTCGCAGCTGTGGCACTGCAGAGGTTACTGCCTGCTCCTGCCGGGTTTTGGGGAGGAGGGAGCTGTGGTTGCTGCTCTCATGGACTGGATATTTCCTGACTGCAAGGAGCCAAGTCCAGGCTGAGCAAGGCTGAAGTCTCCTGAAATCACCCGGGGGAAGAGCAGCAGCTTCTCTGGGTTTCACAGGAAGGGGCTCAGGATCTCTGCTGTCAGGAAAATTCATCCACAAATATCAGAGGTTTATGTCCAAAAAGGAGACAGAGGAGTCCCTTTTACTTGATTCCAATAAAGGGAGAGGCCATGGGGCATTTCCCTGGGGTCTCTCAAATCTTTGGAGGACGCAGCCTCATTTTATCCCAATTTCCTCCTTTTTATCCCAATTTCCCTCTCTCTTTTCCCTTTGGCTTGAGAGGCACAGACTTCCCAGAATGCCTGATCCCCTCTAAAGTATAACCCTACTTTTTAATTCTTAATTCTCCTGGAATTTTAGGGTTTTTCCCAATTGTTTCTTTCATCTTTCAATATCCAGTTTAATTTCTCAACAAACCTACAGTTTGTTTGTAAAGGCAAATATCCATTCATCAATCAGTGGGACCTTTACAATTGTTTCTTTTTTCTCTCAGTGCTGGTTTTCTCTACCAGCAAAGAGAAAGAGAAAAGAGAAAGAGAAAAGAAAAATTTGGAAAGACAAATCTGTCATTCCTCTCGCTGCCTTGTCCCCTCTCTAATCCTGCACAGCCTGCAGCCAGCTCTGCTTCCTGGGGCTTGGCTGCTCCAAAGACATCCTGGAAGAGCAGCTGTGTCAACATTTTTTTCCCCTGAATTTTTAACCAGCTTCTCCATCCTGAGCTGAGCTGTGCTCCCCAGCCTCTCTCCTTCCCCACTCCCAGGGGAATTTGGGGTTGGTTCTCCCCATACCAAACATCCACTGCTCATCTCCAGCTGACCACAAATCCTGAGCAGAGAAAGCAATTGCATCCAGGCGAGGAAAAAGGGATTTTTTTGCAGGCTCTGCACCTGCCAGCAGATCAGGTCAGCTGCAGAAAAAAGGCTCCCTGTGTTCCCAGAGTCGCCTCTTTTTGTTGTGGCCAAACAAAATCGGGATTTCACACCTAATTCAGATCTAAAGTAGCGACTCAGGTGGACAAAGCCCTGCTGAAAGTGCAGGGTCGCAAGGGGAATTGGCTTGGGGAAAATGTTGGCTGTCAGGAAGTTTCCTCACCCCCCCATCTCTTCCATTTTTACCGGTTTTGTTTTCAGGCTGCACTGAGAGACCGCCCAAGAAATCCAAATTAAGGATCAGCAGCCAGAAAAACCGGGCAAGTATCAGATGAGGAGAAAGGTCTGATGCCAAGAGGAACTCTCCATCCTTTATTGCAATTTTTGAGAGCCACTAACCCTGGGAACAGGGAATGGGAGTGGCCCCTTCCACCCCATCTTCACAGCCAGAAATGCATGAATTAAAAAGGAATGACACAAATTACAGTGCAACATTTGTCAACACTCCAGGCTTATCATCAACGACTTCTTTAAATACAGGACCCAGAGTGTTCAACCAGGATCAAAGGAGGAAATACCTACTCGTGGGAAGAAGAAAGGATAAAATTCCTGGAACAGAAAAGTAGTAGGGAATGCTACAGTTTAGGAATAAAGAGTACAAGAGTACAGCTAATTGGCAGTGGCACAGGCAGTGAGGATTCTTCAAAATAAAATATGGGAAAAAAAAGAACTTTGCACGGGGATAGCAAAAGAAAGGCACTACAGTTCAGGGTTAATTTACACCAACACCAATTTTCACTTGGTGGCAAAGCTTTTCTCCTTAAACCAAATCTTCCAGCTGCCACAAACCCCTTAAGCAAGCCTGAAATAATCCATCTTAGAGCAAGAACTGTGAACTGGAAGGGCAGAATTGAAAGCCAAGCACAATGACAGGGCTGCCAAGCAGAGCCTGTCATTACTGCAGGGCTGCAACAAGGCAGGCACCTCTCAGCCCCAGCATTACCCTGATGTTCCCCAGCCACAAACACAAAAAAACCCTGATTTACCTTCTCTGAAGGGCACATCCAGAATGCCAAGGTGATGTTCTCACCAGATTTTTTTTTGTTTCATTTCACTATGATCAGCAGCCTGAGATGCAGCCACCAAAGCAGCTGGGGCAAACACGGGCTGGGGGATGAGCAGGGCAGAGCTCTGACACCTTCAGATTGGGGTGAATAAAAATATATCATGGGAACATTAAATTCCAGCCCTGGCATGGCCAGAGACAGGTGAAGTCCACAGAAATGCCCCCCTGGCAGTCACTGCCATGCTGTGCCCATGCTCT
Organism: Dicaeum eximium; assembly: GCA_013396995.1. Taxonomy (NCBI): domain Eukaryota; kingdom Metazoa; phylum Chordata; class Aves; order Passeriformes; family Dicaeidae; genus Dicaeum; species Dicaeum eximium. The sequence continues at coordinate 68,565 of VWZP01004920.1, read as the reverse complement.
CCTCGATCCCAGGATTGCTGAGGTTGGAAAATCCCTCCAGGATCAGATCCCACCTTGTCCCCAACCCAGAGCTCTGAGTGTTGCTGGGACACCTCCAGAATGGGCATTCCAAACCTCTCTGGGCAGCAATTCCCACCTTTAACAACCTTTTCCATGGGGAAATTCCTCCTGATGTCCAAGCTGGCCCTCCCCTGGTGCAGCCTGAGGCTTTGTTTGGAGGCAGAACCAGAGGAACGGGAACAGCAGGTGGGTTTGGGTCCTCAACCTCCTCCTGCCTTGAAGCTCCACTCCCCTGTAACCCAAGGAGCAGAAATTAATTAATGCAGGAATTAATTAATGCAGGAATTAGTGCACATCCAGGAAAGCAGGAATTCAGTCAGATGGAAATGCTGAGAGGGTTTTGATCTGCTGAGCTGTGCAGGTTGTCTGGGACAGACCTGGATGTGCCCAAGTTAAAGTGCAGCATCCAGAGTTTTCCAGCTGTGTGGTTTATTCCCATTTATCCATGTGCTGGATTCTTCCAGCTCTGCTGTCCTTGGAGCAGATCAGAGCTCTGTCTGCACCCACATCTCCAAAAACTGCCTGCATTCCTGCACCCTTGGATGGCACAATATTTAAACATCTCCTTTGGCTGGAAGGCTTCAGATTCCTGGGATTCATCTCAAAAGCATTAACAGAAACCAGTTACAAAAACAGAGAAATTGCCCAGGAAACCAACACTGATTTCTTTTTTCTTATTCTTTTTTTTTTATTCCAGACAGAAGCTACCCAAAAAAAAACCCAAACAAACGAAAAAGCGACCAAGGAAAAATGGGAGAACAACAGGCAGCAAATAAATCAAGGATGGAAAAAGAGACACAGAGCAGCAGCTCACTGACACCCACAGAGCAGGTGTAAATTATAGTTTCCTGTTAAGTTTAATATTTTTGGCATGACCAAACTGTAAGAAGGTAAATCTGAAAAAAAAATCAGTTCTCTAGAAAAATAATTATAGCTTAAAAAATATTAATTGTAAGTATTTGCTATGATTGTTTCAATTTAAATGTTGTTTAAAAAAAAACTAAAATCACATTAAATGTGTTTTCTGGTCCCTTTTTCAATGTGTGCAAGGCTCTCTCTTGGTCACAGCACGCTTGGGTCTGTCCCACACAGCACAGGCAGCTCCTGGTAGGAAAAATTTGGAATCTAAACAGACAGGAGCAGGAGGGAGCCATGGAACACAAAAGGAAATGAGTCACCCAAACTCACAGAGCAGAGCAGAGCCTGGACCAGTTGCACACCAGCCTGGGCAGATTTTGGGAAGAATCCTCATTTTTAACTTTCCAGTGCCCCCACTTCATCCCTTTTGCCTCTCAGATCTTCCCAGTATTCCCATTCCCCAGGGAAACCAGGAGTCATTTCTACCTGCTGCTTCTTTACCCCAGTGAAATGATATTTTCTGCCTTTTATTTAATTTAAATTATTAAGCACTCATCTCCCAGTCTATTCTGAGAGCCAGGGGTGCCTTCAACACAAGAGTGTTAAAGTAGAAAAAACCAGGTATGAGCTCAAAATCCCTCCATGAACCACGAGGGGATGGAAAAATGTGCAGCTCTGAACGGGAGTTGCAGCAATCAGAGCTCTGTTCATGTACCTGCAGCTGTTAATCCTTCCCTAAGGTCCACAGCAGCAGCCAACAAATGCATTTTCCTAGGAAATCAGGATTTTTTCAGGGCCACTTGCAACTGAGTGCTTCCAAATTGATACAAAAGATCCTCCGAAATCAACTTTTGAACGTGTAAAAATAAGTTTTTTCCTATTTTTCTCAGCTCTTCTGCCTGAGACAGAAGAGTGTTCAAGCCATGACACGGGACTGACTCACTCCCATGTGGTTCTGGAGCATCTCAAGCTTTCCCAAAGCCACAAAGAATCCAGAAGAATCCAGCTGGGGGATGGATCCAATCTGCCAGCACCAGGAAATGGCTGAGGCATCAAATCACCCTCTGAACTCTGCTCAGCCCCAAAAATGTGGGGAGAAAGCAGCAGCTGTTCCTCATCCTCACCTTCTGAATTCCAGGGAAAAGCCACCAGAGCTGGGTCCCATCTCTAAAGGAGCAGGGATTTTGCATCCTCTGTTATTCCAGATTTTGAGGCATTTCACGTGGAAGTTGTTAATCCTACATAAAGTTCTGGAGAAAAGAGGGGAGAAACAACTGAGCTGGAAAAGTGTCCAAAAATCCTGCATCACTGTCCAGTATTCCAGGTGACTCCCAAGCCCCTGGAGCAGGCTGACCATGCCAAAAATCCTGACCACAAGCATGGCACAAATTGAATTTCACTCCTCCAACAGGCAACATTAAATCAGATTTTTCTAACCTGGGAAAATCTCAAACCACAGCACCCAGCTCTGCTCAAACTGAATTTCACTCCTTCCACAGGCAACATTAAATCAGATTTTTCCAAAATGGGAAAAGCTCAAGCCATAGCACCCAGAACTGCTAATTCCTGTGAGGAATGAGAAAATTCTGGGAGTCCTCAGGAGCTGAGAGCTGAGATTTTGTGTCCCCTTTGTGGCCACCAGCACTGTGCCTCAAACCACATTTTTTGGCCTCTCTGCACGTGGGAACAGAGCTCTGGTACCAGGAGGTTTTGACAGTAATTGCAGCCCATCCACTGCACCCGCCTAAAATAATTAAGCAGTGAGATTCCAGCTTATTTTGAGATCAGAAATGACTGGGAAAAGAGTGGGAAAATTAATGGGTTGGTCCTGAAGAGGGTGCTCAAAGGTGCCTCCCAGAGTTGTGTTATTTCCCTCAGGTTTGCAGGCTGTTTCATTAAAAATAAAAATACTCTGGGTGAAAGGAGGTTGCTTTCCATATTGCAATATAATCCTGCTGCCAAATTTAGACACATAAACACGGAGCCTGGTCAGCTTTTAAGGGTAGGCTGTGTGAAAAGTGTATTTGCTGAGGATTAAACCAAGAGGACTCTGGCAAACATAATTTTAGCTAAAAAACCCCAGTGTGCTGCTTGCTCTGCCTCATTTAGAAATCAAGTGAGAGCTCCCACTCCACTTTGGGGATGACACCACATGTGGAAATGCATGTTTCTCCCTTAGAACTATGTGGAAATCCTTATTTTTTTCCACAAAACAATGTGGAAATGCATATTTCTCCCTCAGAACAAGGTGGAAATGCAATTTCTCCCTCAGAACAAGGTGGAAATGCATATTTATCACCCAGAACAAGGTGGAAATACATATTTCTCCCTCAGAACAAGGTGGAAATACTTATTTCTTCCACAAAACAATGTGGAAATGCAATTTCGCCCTCAGAACAATGGGGAAAATGCAATTTCCCCCTCAGAACAAGGTGGAAATACTTATTTCTTCCACAAAACAATGTGGAAATGCAATTTCTCCCTCAGAACAAGGTGGAAATCCATGTTTCTCCCTCAGAAAACAAAGTGGAAATGCAATTTCTCCCTCAGAACAAGGTGGAAATGCATATTTCTTCCACAAAACAAGGTGGAAATGCAATTTGTCCCTCAGAACAAACTCATTTTTGTTTAACTTTTTTTGGGCCCTGAGGCAGTGAGGTGTCCTTGATTGCCAGGCCTGGAGAGGAATTGTTGTGTCTGACTAAAAGGGGTCAAAATGAGCCTTGTCAAGGTGCCACTGTCCATTCCAACTCCTCCTACTTCCCATTATTTTGCAGAAAATTCCAGCTACATTCAGGGAGACAAGTCTCAGTTTTAGAGTTCTTAGTGTCCATGTAAGGAGAAAAAAAAATTCCCTAAATCAGGGATTTGACACAGAAGTGATGCATCAGCTGGTTTTCTTAAATTCTCTGACTCACAGAACTCCTTATTTCAGTTTTATTCCTCAGTTTTGTAGGGAAAGCCAAGCAAGAATGGATTCTTCCACAGGAAAACCAGCACCCTGTGTTTGCTCCAAGCTACCTCAGACGTTTACAGGAGCGACAGTTATTGATATTTTCATTTATTTCTTTGAGAAGTAGCAGGAAAAGAAAAAGAAAAACAAAACCCACTTTTCAAACCCATTTCAGCTCTGCAAATGCTCCAGGCTGGATACAATGCTGTTATTTTTGGAGAGGTTCAGCCCAAATGACCCCAAATCCAGGATGTTTTCCTGGAAAACAGAGAACAGCATGAATGGTGAAAAGCAAAGATGGCATTTGAGTCAGCCCCAGGTGCTGTTTGAAAGATCAGGAATTTCACCTTAGCCAGGTTTTCAGCTGGTGGGAACAAGGCTGGTTTGTTAAATTTGGGAATTTTGGAGCAGGGATCAGTCCCCACCAAAGCAGAGCTGGCTCCAGGATTTGAGAAGGAGCAGGTCAGAGCTCCTGGAGCCAATATGCACCAATATTTTGGTTTTTCACATGAAAAGTGCCCCATTTAACAGGGCATGAGCTCAGCAGAGTGAAGGTGCCCACTGTTCCTGCTCAGGAATTAATAACTGTATTAGTGATGAATTATTAATGGTAATCAGGTCCTGTTAATGCCCTGAAAGGTGTTTTGGATACCAAATGCTATAAAATCCCCTGATATTGGCTGATTTATTCCCTTTTGAGACTGGAGTCTATTAATGGAAGAAAGAACTGTTCTCACAATAAAAATACCAGAAAAACTCACCTTTTTTTTTGCAGAGAAATCCTCCAGCAGCAAAAGGAGGAGGCACCACCCCTGTCCTCCCCCTCTGATGTCAAAAACCCCCAAAACAAAACCAACAAACCAACCAAAATAACAAAACCCAAACAAAAACCCCACAAACAACAACAAAACCCCAAACAGAAATAAACCACACCAAAAAAACCCCCCAAAACATTCTCCAAAATCACCCAAGGTTATCTCCAAGCTCTGTAATGAACACCAGGAATTTGTCTGGTTTTCAACATTTCCTCTCAGAACAGCCAAATAATGGAAATTTTCAATATTTGGAGCTTAAATTTGCAGCTTAATTTTGCTACCACAGCTGCACATGCACATAAATCTTTGTGAAGTGTGCAGATTCAGTGGGATGCAGGTATTTTGGAGAAGATTTTTGAGTATATCCTGGACTCATGCTCCCTCTACAGAAAATCAGGGGCACTTCCCATCCCTCTGGTTGTTCAGTAAAGTGAATTTCAGATTCCATCCACTGAAGGGAGCTGGCACAGCCCTGGGGTGTAAAACCTGACCAAGAGTTTTTTTTTTTTTTTTTTTCTACAAGGAAAACACAAATCCTGAGAGATTTAAGATGTTAGGAAGGAATTCTTGCCTGTGAGGGGTGGTGATGCCCAGAGAAGCTGTGGCTCAGGATGTCCTAAACTGCACCTTGTAGCAATGATTTCCAGAGATTCTTTTCCTCCCTTTCAGTTTATTCTCTCCTAGCAGAAAAAAGGGAATCATTTTCAGGAGTTTCCCCCCCAGCCCACTCCATCTCCACGCCAAAATACAAAAGTTGAATCACACTAAACCACCCAGAAGTGCTTCAAACCTCAAAAAGAAAAGCAGAAACCAAAGCAGAAGCCATAACAATTCCTCTGTCAGGGTTTATTTTAAACACCTGTATTTTTTCACAGCTTTCACAACTCTCTTCAACCATGCAAAAGCAGCTGATTGTATCAGGCTTGTCCCAGGCACAAAAGTTTTTTGTAGTTAATGAATAATCAGCTCTGAGCTTCTACTTTGACCAATATCTGGATGTCCTACATGACAGGGGTCAGTCAAAGACAAAAATAACCATTTTTTATTAGCACAAAACAGAACTCAAAAAGAAATGTGCCTTTTCAGGATGCTCACGTGCACACCAAGGCTCCAGGGAAGAGACAACAAAAGCTCTTGGAGGTAAATTCCACGGAATTCTGATCCAATTCCCATCCCACCACAACTCCTGGGAAAACCCCAACCTTTCTGCAGTAAGGCTGTGGCAGAATGCACTTTAGAAAAGAACTTTTCCAAAGGTTTGTGCAATTTAAACAACAGGAATTCTTTCACTGATCCCATCTCCCACACCTGATTTTTCTTAGGTTCAGTCTCATCTCAAAGAGGGGCTTGAGAAATTCAGCAATTTCAGTGCCAAAATATCAGAAAAGAGCTCACACCTCTCCTTTGGGGAGGAAAAGCTGCCAGTTTGGCCTTGGAAAAAAAAACTCCTTCCTATTATTTTCATCACAATCAGAAAAAGGTTAAATGTCATTGACATACTTAAATATATATTTTTTAATTACAATTGCAGGTTTAAATTTGTGACAAGTGGTTTCTTTTTATCGCTTGGAACTCCTCAGGTAGATCTTGGGGGTTTGCCACCCTGCAGGAGCACTCTTCAAGCCAGCTTTTTTCCAGATCTGCTCCAAATCTTTCTCAAATTTTATCTAGAACAGAAAAAAAAAAGAAAAAAAAATGGTAACACAGCTTAGAAACAACAGCCACTGCCCACATGTCTCAAGGACAGTGTAGGTGTAACACACACAAAGGAAACAAAGGTTTTAAGTGTCAAAATATTGAATTTTACTGCAGAAAATAAATCAGAAGACATTAAAATGCACAAGGATTTTGGTAGTATCATCCAGGCATTCCTTGGACACCTCCATGGGGGCTCCAAACCTCCCTGGGCACTTCCAATGCCTGGATTGGAGAAATTCCTGCTCCTGCCCAACCTGACACAGCCTGAAATGCTGAATTCATTCAGGCCCATTTTTCCTTACTCAGCCTGAAATGCTGAATTCA
>VWZP01004920.1:15923-61785 GCA_013396995.1 Dicaeum eximium | reverse complement strand
TAATTGACATTGGCGGGTTTAATTTGTGACAAGTGGTTTCTTTTTATCGCTTGGAACTCCTCAGGTAGATCTTGGGGGTTTGCCACCCTGCAGGAGCACTCTTCAAGCCAGCTTTTTTCCAGATCTGCTCCAAATCTTTCTCAAATTTTATCTAGAACAGAAAAAAAAAGAAAAAAAAATGGTAACACAGCTTAGAAACAACAGCCACTGCCCACATGTCTCAAGGACAGTGTAGGTGTAACACACACAAAGGAAACAAAGGTTTTAAGTGTCAAAATATTGAATTTTACTGCAGAAAATAAATCAGAAGACATTAAAATGCACAAGGATTTTGGTAGTATCATCCAGGCATTCCTTGGACACCTCCATGGGGGCTCCAAACCTCCCTGGGCACTTCCAATGCCTGGATTGGAGAAATTCCTGCTCCTGCCCAACCTGACTCAGCCTGAAATGCTGAATTCATTCAGGCTCATTTTTCCTCACTCAGCCTGAAATGCTGAATTCATTCAGGCCCATTTTTCCCTAAATCCATCATCCAACACCTCGACAGAGGCTGTGTGATTTGTGCCAGGGAACTTGTCAGGGATTTGAGGTGTGGGATTTGTGTCAGGGAACTCCCCTGAGCTCACCTGACGCCTTTTCTTGCGTCCCTCCTTTATCCTCCTGCGGATGAACTTCCTCCTCTTGAGCAGCTTCTTGTACTTGTGCCTGTTCATTTTCCTCCTGCGGATCTTCAGGACGTTCCTGCACTGCACTTTGTCACCCAGGGCTCCCTCTCCTTCCTCCACATCCCTTGTCCCAGCAGGAGGGGGACACTCAGAGGGCTGTGGGCTCGCTTCTTCCTGAGCCCCCTCAGCTTTGGGGAGGGAGTACCTCACTGTCAGCCAGCTCTCCAAGGGGCTGATGGAGAGTTTCCTGGGAATCAGGATCTCCTCCAGCTCAGGGTCCAGCGTGTGCCACTGCTGGGGCTGGGCCCCGCTGGTGTTGGGGGGCTGGGTGCTGTAACGTGCGGACGGAGAGCGGCAGCACAGGAAGGACGACACCGACCTGGGCAGGAGGTGGCCTTTGGGACAAAAGGCAATTTTACAAGGCAGAATTTTCCAGAAGGAGCATGAGAAAAGCTCTGCCCAGCTCTCAAACTGCCAGAGAGCTCTGGCCAGAGCATGCTGATAAAAGGAAACGCTCACAGAAGTTGTTACCGTCGTCAAAAAAGCAAGGAGGGATTTTTGATTTTTCCCTTTTAAATACAACGCTGTCATGTTAAAAATGTATTTTACTTTACTGGGTAAACTGCCCATGTCACCCAGGCAGAGCAGGGGGGAGGTTCCCCTTCCCTGGGAGGTGAATTCCATGGCCTTTAAGGTTCTCCTTCACTGGGAGGTGTCCCTGCCCATGGCAAGAGTTGGAATTCCATGGTCAATTAAGTTCTCCCTCACAGGGAATTTTCCCTACCCATGGCAAGAGCTGGAATTTCATGGTCAATTAAGTTCTCCCTCATAGGGAATTTTCCCTGCCCAGCAAGGGTTGGAATTCCATGATCTTTAAGGTCCTCCTTTACTGGGAGGTGAATTCCATGGTCTTTAAAGTTCTCCTTCACTAGGAGGTGTCCCTGCCCCACAAAGGTTGGAATTCCATGGCATTTAAGGCCCCTCCCAACCCAAACCTTTCCATGATGCCATTAAGTGGAATGTTCTCGTGTTTTCTCATGGAATATCAATTTGGAATGGCAAGGAAGTGTTTGCTGTATCAACTCTCTCTGCTCCTAGGGAATCTTCTCCTAAGGTTAAAAGAGGTTAAACTAAAGCCACATAGTACTTACAAAGTAAATCAGAGATATAAAAACATTGGACAACCAGACTCAACAACAGCCTCCTCTCTCCTGCATTGCTTGGTGGAAAAGAAAGTTCTGGGAGCCCAATTACCCCAGGAAAATCAACCCAAACAAACAAAACTCGGTCACACAATACCAATTTACCTGCAATTCTCGAAGCCTTCAGTAACTGGGAACTCAGCCGTGATATTAACATTTTGTTTCGCTTTGTTCACTGGCAGAGCCAGCAATGACTGTTCAAATAAGAACATTTATTCAGTAACGCAAACATGCAGCTTTAAAAAACCTTCCCTATTCAACCCCAAAAGGAAGGCTGAGACCATAAACATCCTCCTGGTTTTACCCTCAGTGCATCGGGCTCTGCTGTGGGGGTCAAGCATAGGGACAGCTGAACCCCGGAGGCGATTTATTAATAAAGCTTGGGCTGTTTTAACTTTACAAACACGGCAACTCCAGCCCGGCTCCCTGGCACAGCCCCGCTCCTCCCTAAGGCCGGGAGGGGCAGCCGCGCGGCCTAAGAACGGCCCGTCAGGGAGGGGCCGCCTCCTTCCCCTCAGCCCTGCCGGCACTGCCGGCGCTGCCCCGCCCCGGGCAGGGTCCGCACGGAGCCCCCGGGGCCGCCGCTCTCGCTCTCGCTCTCGCCCTCCCCTCACGGCCCCGCCGCCACCGCCGCCATCACCCACCGGCCCCGCCGCCACCGGAACTTCCGGCCGGCCGCAGTGCCCCCGGCGGCGCGCGCGGGGAACGGCCCCTCACGGCCCCTCAGGGTGCCGGTGTCGGTCCTCACGCGACTTTATGGTTCCTCACAGCCCCTCAGCGTGCCGGTGTCGGTCCCTCACGCGACTTTATGGCCTTCAGGGTCCCTCAAGGTGCCGGTCTCGGTCCCTCACGGCCTCTCACCGTGCCGGTGTCGCTCCCTCACGCGCCTTCATGGTCCCTCACAGCCCCTCAGGATCCTTCAAAGTGCCGCTCTCGGTCACTCACATGCCTTTATGCCCTTCATGGCCCCTCACGATCCTTCCTGGCCGCTCACAGTCCTGCATGGTGCCTCAAGGTCCTTCATGGTCTGTGAATGGATTCTGTGAGGGATTCTGTGATGATGTGAGGGATTCTGTGATGATGTGAGGGATTCTGTGATTCTGTGAAGGATTCGGGGATTCTGTGAAGGATTCTGTGATGTTGTGAAGGATTCAGTGAAGGATTCTGTGAGGGATTCTGTGATTCTGTGAAGGATTCTGTGATGCTGTGAAGGGTTCTGTGAAGGATTCAGTGAAGGATTCTGTAATTTTGTGAGGGATTCTGTGATTCTGTGAAGGGTTCTCTGATGCTGTGAAGGATTCTGTGATCTGTGAAGGATTCTGTGAGGGATTCTGTGATCTGTGAAGGATTCTGTGCGGGATTCTGTGATTCTGTGAGGGATTCTGTGATTCTGTGAAGGGTTCTCTGATGCTGTGAGGGATTCTGTGATTCTGTGAGGGATTCTGTGAGGGATTCTGTGATGCTGTGAAGAATTCTGTGATGCTGTGAAGGGTTCTGTGAAGGATTCTGTAAAGGATTCTGTGATTCTGTGAAGGATTCTGTGATTCTGTGAAGGATTCTATGATGCTGTTACAGTGAGCCTGTCCCTGTTGATGCAGGGATCATGGAAGGCACAGACACCTCTCCCTGCCACACCCTCGTCTGCATCCGGGGGCAGGTCCCTGTGGCTGCTGTCCAGGCACAGCCACACCTGTCCTCTCCCCTTACCTGGCTGTTGTTTTTCTCCTGCTCGGCACAGGAACCCCCCACCTTGGCACAGCATGAAAGTGCCTAATCAGCTGGCATGAGGGAGGGATGTTGAAGCCAATCCCAGACTTCAAAGGGCTTTTTGCTTTTATACCTACCTCAGCCAGAACACAAGAGATTTATTCGCCAGCTGCTTTTAGTATTTGGGACCAGAACAAGGGTCTGTCTCTGTTTTAGGTACACCCCACTGTGTCAAACCCAACTACCCTGAAAGGTTAGCATGGGTTAGAGTTTCTTCCTGAAAATGAGGAATAAAGTTCCCTTGTCAGGGAAGAGAAACCTATGGAGGAGAAATTAAATGAAGTAAACAGATTGTTTGTTTAATCAAGACTTTATTGAAGACACTTTAGAAGTTTATGTACAAAACAACATTCCCACCCCCACATCAGGCTGTTAGTCACCCACTGGGAACAAAGCAAGTGCCTGGTGTACACTGGCAACCTGGGGACACTCAGAGTTTGCCACAGGATTCACAGAAGTACCAAATTCCCTTGGTTTAGAGCTGGGCAGTTTCAGCCTTGGCTCAGTTAGGAACAAAGGAAATCACAGGAGTTTTTTCCTGGAGGTAACTGAGCATACTGGAATCTGACAGCCTACACCAGCCTTACTCTGAGGTCAGGTCATTTCATTCTGCAAAGAGCCAGGAGCCCACTTTGGGATTGGAAGTGAAAAGGAGCCAGCAGCCCCTGGATTTAACCTGCAGGTTGGAATCCATTTCAGAGGGCTCCAGGAGATGCCCATCACCGAGAGCACAGCAGTGTTTGCAGGAAGCTTTAGAGCAGAGCAGTAGCAATACCAAGTGAAACACTCAGCCACTTTGCTTTCCAAACACACCTAGAGAGAGGCTGAGTGCCAGACTGGCTATTTCAACAAGCGTGTAAAAAACCCTAGAGACACAGACAGGAGTGGCAAGGTTAAATTGTGACTGATGAGCCGTTCCTGTAGAGTTCTGTGCACTTCTACCACGGCAGAGTTTCCCCTTGCCAGTCCAGGAAAGAACCATTTTCTTTTTCACCGAGACGCTCCAGAACAGAGAGAATCCCTGGGATCGCCTCCTGCACCTGCATGGGAGCCTGGAATGAATCAAGCTTAGGTCATTACTGGGAATAATATCCTGCAGAAGAGAATTAAATGCATTTAAGGAGGTTCTAGGATGAAGGGGGATGTATTTTTGGGTGACAGTAAGGGAGCCCCGCTGTCACATTTCCATTTCCAGTGCTGGCACTCACCATGTTTCCACCCATGTCTGTTTGGAGCCAGCCTGGGTGCAAGGAAATGCAGAGAATTCCATCGGATTTCAAGTCTGCAGCCAGGCACCGGGTGATCATGTTCAGGGCAGTCTGCAGGAGTGGAAACCACCAATTAATGTGCTGTTTATGAGCCTTGAGCACAACCTCAAGCCCAGCTTGAGCTCGTGGGCACCTCCCTTCCACCCTGCTGGGGCAGGAAGGGGCAGAAGAGGCTCTCAGTAACTCATCCAGACTTTCTGGGAACTCCAAAAGCTCTACCAGCACAAACTTACTGCCCAAAGGTGAAACTAAGTTGTGATGGAAGATAAAGTAGCATTTGAAACGCCTCAGGAGCTGTGAGGAGAATAATATTGACATAAGGACTGTGTTTTTCTGCACTAATCACTACACAAACATTCATTTACTTCTGAACAGGGAAAACAAGCATTTAACAGCTTATGAGTAGGTGGTGTAGGAGAAACTGTATGTGTGATCCTGACTATCTGTACAAACTCAAGCTCTGGATGTGAGAAAACTAAAAATCCCACCTGTCACTAACTGGCACCACCACGTACAGGTCAGCACACCTTTTGCTGAGTTCCCTGCCTGCTCTCTCTCTTGGATGGGAGAGGAGCACAGCTGATGGAACCCACACTCGATGGCATCAGCTCTTCCCTGAATGCCAAATCAGGGATTTTTGGGAGCCTGTTCCTCACAAGCTGCTCCAGGTGCAGTGTTCCACAGCTCCCATTTCCACCCACATGAAGAACAAGAACACTTGTTGTGTCCACAGAGGTGCTGCACCCCTTGCTAAGGTCAGCATGGTCCCTCAGCCAGCGAGCACAGCCCAGGGGAGCCCACAAACCTTTGCTATCCTGTAGGGATAGACCTTGAGGAACATCTCATTTGCCTGGACGAGCTGCATGGAGGCAGCGAGGGAGGACATGTTGATGATGGCAGCTCTGTGACAGCCCATGCCAGTGCCCAGCTGTGCTGCCCTCCTCAGCAGCGGCAGGAATGCCTGTGAAAAACAGAGTTTGCTTTCATTTGGTGATTGGGGTTGGACTTGGATCGTTCCCCCATTCAAAGCAGGAATCCCAGTACAGCTCTGTGCCACCAGCACGACGTGGTGATGGCTCCTCAGACCCAGTGGCCAGGGGAAACCTTCCCCCAGCAGCCTCCTCTGCCCTCCTCCTGTCCCCACTGCCATGAATGACCCCACACCAGGGCACAAACAGCAGCTCTGGCTGCTCTCAGACAGGCAGGTCCATGGCAGTGATGCCTCAGGGTTCAGCTTTAATGTTTTTCAGGTTCTGTACTGATGGCACAGGGTTTAGCTTTTCTATTTTTTAGGTTCTGTGCTGCTTTAGTGTGTGGGTCTGAGCTTCTCATTAGGGGATGGTGAGCTCTGTGCACAGAGCAGGGAGACAAAACAATTCCTGCTCCAGATGGGGACCAAGGACAAATGATCCAAATGGGAAATGGGAGATGGGAAATGGGAGATGGGAAATGGGAGATGGGAAATGGACAATGGGATAATGGGAAATGGGATATTGGGATAATCTCAGGCCCAAGAGCACAAACAACGTGGGCTGAAGAGAGAAAAACAAGAAGGATGGGACTTGATAACCCAAAGCTGGAATTGGACAGTGAACTCCAAGATGGAGCAGAACTGATCAAAGTGCCAGAGCTGTGACTTTGTCCATTTTGTGCCCATTTTGGTTCATCTTGGGTGCAGCCCTGGCTGGGCTCTTGTGCTGCCCAAGGTGGATCCACTGAGGAAATCCTTTGAATAAATCCCTGCTTTGTTCTTTAGCTCTGGTCTAGGACAGCCTTCACCAAGAATCATCAGAACTGTCTCCATACAGTTCCAAGGGGACAAATACCTGGACAAGTCCAGCTAACTCATGGAAAAGCCCCAGACTAAGCCCATCCCTCCCAGTCCTTGCCTTGGTGACCATCAGCTGGGCCACGGTGTTGGTTTCATAAATGGTGAGCATGGTCTCAGCCGTCACCTCCTCCAGCGAGGCCAGCACGTTGATGCCGGCGTTGTTGATGAGGCAGTTCAGGCCTTTGTCTCCCAGGATTTCTTCCACTTCCTTCACCACTTTCTTGATGCTGTTCTCACAGACCACATCTGCACAGGGGAGGCAGGAGGAGCCCCAGTGAGCAGCGCAGGGTTCAGGGGGTGCCTGGCACCACACACCCCGTGCCAAACCAAAGCTGAGGCTCAGTGGGGACGTTTGGGCAGCACACAGGTGAAAACACACAGGTTTTACACAATTACATTTCCCCAGTGTTATCTTAAGATGGTTTTCAGCTGCTGGAGATCGTGTCCAGCTACTGATCACTCAGGAGACCAATTTTTTAAGATGCATTCACCTAAGCTGAGCAAATATCAGAAATAAAGCCCTTTACTCACCCAGTTGCAGGAGCTTGATGTTGCTGTATTGCTTGCTAAGCTGCTGCAGTTCCTAGGAAGAAAAATTTTTTAAATTTTATATATATATATCTCCATGGCTATTACATAACTCACTTTAAATTCTGCACCTTCAGAATTGCAACTGAAATATTTTCATGATTGGACTTTGTTTTCCAGCCTACTGAGCAGCTTTCCCAAGAGTCAGATCAAGAAATTGGGCTCTTCCTCTGCTTAGTCCAGACTCCAGCCTGCTGGATTTTTAGTGGGATATTTCTCAGTTTTAGTGCTCACTTCTCAGCATTCCAGGAAAAAAAATACAGTGCCTCTCCAATTCTGTAAGAAAAGCATAATTCTCCTGAAGCTCAGCTAGTGCTGGACATCCCTTCAGGGCAACAGGAACCATTTGGAATTCCTGTTTGTAAGAAAACTTTCCCCACAAGGGAATTCCGTTTCCCCAGCAGCCTCGTTAGCATCAGGGGAGGTGAAGCCCACCAAGAAATGAGTGCCACTGTCCAGGAGAACAATTCCCTCCGTGCTGGAACTCTCTGGTGTGCTTGTCAGCAGGGCAGGCTGCTGTTCCTGCAGAAATCCGTGCTCTCCGCTGCTCCTGCTGCACACAGCGTGTCCAAATTGGATTTATGGGCCCAGCTGGAATACTCAGGTTTCTGTGCCATGAAGCCAAGTGGGAAGCATGGCCAAAGACAACAGATGGATTCCATATTCCCAGTCATGTTCAGGAGACACAGCAACCTGGCCAAACATTCCAGCCCCAGCAAATCCCTTTCTTTAGGAGCCCTTTGGGAATAGGGGTCAGCAGGGCAGGTTTGGAAAGAATCCTTCTCTGCCCCTTGGAGAGCTTCAGGGACTCGGTGTGCTCTGACAAACCCTAATGGATCACATCTTTTATCTCACATCAGACCCTGCAGCCTTCTCTCTGGGCTTGTTTGGGAGATTTGTTCTCCCACCCAGGCCAATCTACACTTCCAGTTAAGGCTATTGAGGGGAGGGGGGAGGAAAAACAAGTCAGAAGCACAAAACCAGAAGACATTCCTTGCTTTGGACAGGGCTTGGTGGGACAGATTTCCATAAATTAAAGGCCCAGAACACTCTGTCTCGTTTATTGATAGTCCAGGATGAAATAGCTCTGCCATGTCAAGGCCTGCAGTAATTCTGTGCCTTTGGGCTGTCACTGAATTTCAGTGTCACAGCATCACTTAGTGCATAATCAACTCCAGGAGTGCTCTGGCTTCTCCAGGTTTGTCCATTTATTTATAGTTCATTTCTTTTCTCTGACAGGAAGGAGCTACCAACTCCTGCTGAAAGGCGAGAGCTGCTTTGAGTAGCAGCAGCAGCAACTGAGAGCCTTCTGAAGTGAGTAAACAATATTTTCAATTAAGAACTGAGGCATTCTCCACTACGTAGATAGCACGAAATTACAATAGCTGCATGCAAATCAGGTTTAAAATTCAATGGGTTTTCCAGTTAATTACTTAGTTAACAACTGACTCCCACTTCAGGGGTTTAAATTTCTAAGAAGCAGCTCCCAGGCACAAAGCTGATCTAGACAGCTTTGGTCTTCAAGAATGTCACACCTGATATAAGCTCAAAAATCCAGTTAGAACATCTGAAAAATTGCAGGAAAGCCTATTTTCCCCCTCCTGTGACTAGAAGGAACATGAAAAAAGGAGGACTGAGACAAGTAGGTACAGCCAACACATCCCGCTAAGTCATTTTTAATTAGTGTGCTGTGACAGGTAATTTCAAAGCAAACAAGACAAACAAAAGCCAACAAAAAGCCACAGCACAAGCCCCTAACGCTTTGTTTATTTAGCATAGTAGCTGTAGAACTGCTCTGCACCTGAGCAATCACCCCTGAGAATCACCCGTGGGGAGTCCAAAGCAAGAATTAAACTCTGATTAGCATCTGTTGTTTCCTGCTTGCTGATTTTTAATTACGATTAACAAAGAGTCAGCCTATCCTTATTTAAACAAGATCCTCTGGCACTCAGAGCTCCAGACATGGACTCACCAGCACACAGGGTATTTATTGCTAGATTTCAACCAGGAATGTTTTGTTGTCTTTGTCATTTAGCAAGATTTACTTTGCCTTCTTTATGAAAGCTTTATCCACTTCAGTTACAGCTCTTGGAAAGGGCTTGGCCTCACTCAGCCAGTTGGAAATCGAGCCAAACAAACACAGAGGGCAGGATAAAGGTCCCTGGGTATCCTTCACCTCGGGACAAAGCCAGAGGTGTATCCTATTTTTCTGTGTCCCTCTGAGGCAGCTTTTCAGTATCACAGTGTACAGCCAGCTCACTCTTCAACCCTGGGACAGCTTCCACAGCACTGCCCTGACCCACAGCCCTCTCTGGCTCCACAAGAGCCAGACCTCACTGCTGTAGGAAGTGTAAAACACTTCCAGAAAATAAAATAATCACGCAAAACAACTCTGCAATAACCCAAAATTAGAAAGGCTTTAAGGATGCCCTCTCTGCCTGATACATATTCAGAAATGCCACCTTGGTAGCATTTATGGTGGCATTTCTGGAACACCTGGTGTGTTTGGTGCACAGATTCCCAGTTGCAAACCACATGGCTAAAATTATGTGTTAAAGGGAAAACCAAGCCCCAAACCTGACAGAGACAGTGAGCAGAGAGAGCTCCGTGTCTGACAAGGGAACAGGCAGGGTCTGTAACACAATCTCCTGCTCCAGAGCGAGGGAAGCTGCACATTTAGCCCGGGAAGTGAGGAATTTGTTCACCTGCGAGCTCTCTGGGGCTGTGGGAGATGCTCCTGTGCAGATCCCACAGCTCCGGGCAGCCCAGATTTATCCATCTCCTCCTTCCCCCATCCCAGAGGGCTGGACCGTTTTTAAGCACAGTCCTTTAGGGCAGAGTTTTCCCCTTTGATGGGAAAAGAGGATGGGGGAAAAGGGAGCAAAGAAGAAAAAAAGGGGCAATGTGGGGAGAATTCCAGTTGTGTCCATGAGCTGTGCCCATCTGCAGAGCAAAGACATCGGGATTATTTCCAGGGAGATTTGTAGCTGCTCCCACTGTCAGCGGCCCAAGAAAAGGCAGATTGGGATCAGAGCGTGGCTGGAGGAGTCTGCGGCGGTGCTTTTCCAGGAGGGGCAGTGGTTATCTGGCTGCCTGCGTTATCGTGTGATCTGCAGCCCATTTGTTAGGCAAATGTTCTGGGGAGGCCACCTAGGAGCTCCTCAGCCCTACAACCGGAGTTTTCACAAGTTCTGCCAGCGCAGACTCACATGCAAAAGCCTGCAGCTGTTCGGCATTACCCCAAGGTTAGGGAGCTACGGGGGATGCGCTGCTTTTCCTGGTAAAGAGAGGAAAGCAAAGTCAGATTTCCCCAGCATCTTTGGGAAGACGGGTCCTGAGGGGCTCTTCTCTGCCCACTGTTTGGAGGGCTCCAAAATATTCAGTCATCACCCCCTGAGAGATTCTTGCCCAAGGTGGAATTGTATTTGCCAGCAGCTAAGCTGGCAGTCCTTCTTAAGTATTTAATCACTTTTCCTCTAAAAACTGGACGATTATTTTGAAAAGCTTTTTCATTTAAGTTCTGCCCATCTCCATTCTACAAGGGGGAAAATCTGTTCTGCCAAACCAGAGGAAAGCAGAATTTAAAGGAACTGCCCAAAGTTGCTGTTCTCCAGGTTCATCCTCTCGTGCAGGACAATTCACTTGTATCAAGGAGAATTTTTCATATGGCCAACAAAAAGCCAATGGGAAAAAGCAAAATTAGACCACCTGAATTGCTGTTGAGAAAAAAATCACTGAGCCAGGTGTGCAGAGAAAGAAAAACTCCCTCGATTTCACAGCCCAGGGTGCACGGCCAACAAACAGGTCTGAGATGGGCCAAGCCCTGGAGAGCTGAACCTGAGTATTCAAAACCTGACTGGAAATTCAGTGACAGCAAAAGTTCCTCTCTGAGAAAGGAAGGAAAAATAAGAATAAAAACTACAAGAAAATCATGGAGCCTTTGCCTTTCCCACCACCTCAGCAGCACTGCCAGGCTGGAGCTTTGAGAGCAGCAGCTGAATTTGGTGATCCCATGGCCAAGGTTGCTGGAGGCTGGAGCAGGTTTGTGCCAGCCCCATGCATTGCAGATGGGGCAGATAATGCTGGTGAAACCACTACAATACCTTTATAAAGATTTCTCTTCCTTGTGGAGTTTCCAAAGCCATCTGTTAGAAATCTGCTTTCAGCTGACTGCAGAGGTTTTTCTATTGATGTCCTGCCAAAGCACAGCACATGGCCTAGAGGTCCTCACAAAGAACAAAAACCCACCCTGATCCACCAAGGACAAAACTTGCCCCCCTGAAAAAAATTTTTAAAAAAAGCTCAGGATGCACCCCATGTGGCCACTGATCACCAGTGGGGTTGCTGGAATGTGGCTCTGGGCCAGCTTCCTGCCCTGCCAGAGGCTTTCCAGGTTTCTCCTGCCAGAGAGGAGTGACCCAGACTCTTCCCAGACACATTGCACTGTCTGAAGGCTGCTTCATCTTCCATGTGGAGGTTTGCAGCCTTTGTGCTGTGGATTTTTAAATACTGACCACACACACACAAACAAACAAACAAACAAACAAAAAACAAAAACAAAACAAAAAAAAAACCCAAACCAAACCAAACAAAAAACCAGACACACACACAAAAAAAAACCACAAAAAAAAACCAACAAAAAAACAAAAAACAAAGACAAAAAAAACCAAACACACAAAAAAACCCCAACCCGATGAGTTGTGCTGAGATTTGCCTGTGTAATGTTTCCTAGGAAGCTTTTCCTGTTGAAGGAACCAATTCACTTCTCCGTGTAATGGATCTGAGAGCATCATGATGAAAAATCCCAGGGGCCAGTTGGTGAAAAAGAGAAAATATCCTCCCTCAGCACCGGCTGGAGCAGCTTTGGGACAAACAAGCACGCGGGGAGATTTCGATCTAACGCAGGTCAGATGTCTCGGCTGCTTTCCTGTGCCACCCTACCCCGGGCTCTTGTGCAATCACTCGGAGGAAATGGGGCTGGGAGCGGTGCCAGGGTAACAGGAGTTAAAAGGGAACAGAACGCAGTGAATTATTTCTGAATTTCTGCCAGGAGGGGCTCGGGGGGAGCAGCAGCTCTGAAAGGCAGCTGTGCACCTGATCCTCGCTGCGCTGTTGCTCTGCACTTCCATTCACAAATATCCTAAATGTACCTTTGTGCTGGAGACTTTTTTTTTTTAATTAAAAAAAAAAATTCCTTCAGGTTCGTAAGGACCTGCAGAGTTCCTTCTGGAGAAGCAGAGAGCAGACTGCAGCTGTTACCTGGCCAACCTTGTCCCACGTCCTGAGCACCACCTTTTCGAGGTTTTTTGGGTTTTTTTTTTGTAGCTAAGCAGTAACCAAAGCTGCCGTGTTTGCTTTATTGCCAGGACGGTGTGATCAACAATCTGCATAAAAGGAACCAAACCCCCCAGAAGGAGCAGAAACAGGGGCTCTGTTTCCCTCTGGAATTTGCCTTGCTTGAAATAGGGGAGATGAATGGGGCTGAGGGTTTGGATTCTCCTCCCTAATGCCTGGGCCATTCCAGAGGGGTTCGGGACAGCCGAGGAAAAAGTGTCAAAAGTCCCAAAAGTGCTGCGATGTTACAGCAGCAGAGACTTGGGCTGGAATGGGAGAGAGAGGGCTGCAAGTGGATCCATGAGCAGCAGGTACAAAAGCTCCTGTTTGCAGCAGAAACTCTGAGCCCTGCCCAGCAGAGAGGGGGACTGAGAGAAGTTTAATTCATTGCTCCTTTTGGGCTTTCTCACTTGTTGCAAAGAAAAAGAGGCAGAGAGGGCTCGGCTCGGGGTGGGGACATGGACACGCCGTGGAGAGAGAGGAAAAGCTGTGGCGGGTCCCAGGGGAAGGTTTCTGAGGGATTGGGCTGTCCCTGCAGGGCTCTGCAGAAGGACGGGACAGACACCTCCAGCAGCAAATCCAGCGGGAAACTCGGGGATGAAAGGAAGGAGGTGGCAGGAGCGTAGGAGATGCTGCAGCTGCCCGGCCGTGTCCCGCTCGCTCTGCTCCTCCCGGAGAGCGCTCCCATCATCGATAAACCCCAGCTCCAGCCCCGGAGAGCGCTCCCATCATCGATAAACCCCAGCTCCAGCCCCCGGGAGCGCTCCCATCATCGATAAACCCCAGCTCCAGCCCCGGAGAGCGCTCCCATCATCGATAAACCCCAGCTCCAGCCCCGGAGAGCGCTCCCATCATCGATAAACCCCAGCTCCAGCCCCGGAGAGCTGCCCGGTATGGGCTCCACCCGCCCTGGCCGGGAGTTCAGTCCCGGCTCCATCCCTGCCGAGGGATGCTCGAGATGTTCCGCGCTTCCCAAGTGCCTTCTCCTCCCTCCCCACCCCTTTACCCCGCTCCGGTGACCCCCTGCGCCCCCTCCCCGCTCACCTGCGCCTTCTCGGGGTACCGGCAGGTCGCAAAGACCAACTCCGGGGAGGGGCTGGCGGCTGCGAGTCCCCGCACCAGCCCCAGGCCGATGCCGCGGCTGCAGCCGGTGATGAGCACGGAGCGGCAGCGCGGCTGGGCCATGCTGCCTCGGCCCGCTCCGCTCCGCTCCCGGCGCTGCTGCAGCCCACGCGGTTCTCAACCTGCGCCGAACGGAGCGGAGCGGAGCGGAGCCGGCCCCCGGCCCGCCCCCGGCGCGGCGCCTCCCCCGCCCGGCTCCGGCAAAGGGATGGACGGGCTCGGAAAGAGCCGGGGCGANAGTGCAAGGGGAATTGGTTCTTCCTCCGGGTGGGGATGGACGGGCTCGGAGAGAGCCGGGGGAATTGACTTTTCCTCCAGGTAGGGATGGATGGGCTTGGAGAGTGCAAGGGGAATTGGTTCTTCCTCCGGGGCAGGGCTGGACAGAGAGAGCGGCCAGGGCAAGGGGAATTGGCTCTTTGCCCTCTCACAGAGACCCGAGCCCACCCAGCCCCGGCTGGTACCCAAAGCCCACTCCATCGTCTCCGGTGGTGACCTGAGCCCTCTGAGCCTCATTTATTTATTACCCTCTGCCCCCCACAGAACGGGACAAGGAGGAACTCACTCCCCAGAGCAGCCGGGAGTGGGCAGAAGGAAAAGATTCAGCCCTTGAACGGGGGGATGAAGCAGAGGCAGGAATTCAGAAGGAAAAGATTCAGCCCTTGAACGGGGGGATGAAGCAGAGGCAGGAATTCAGAAGGAAAGGATTCAGCCCTTGAACGGGGGGATGAAGCAGAGGCAGGAATGAATTTTATGAATTTTAGGGGATTTTATGCTTGGTGCCCAAAATTCCTGCCTTTAAAGGAATGGGGATTGAATTCCAAGTCTTGAATCTACTACAGTTTGAAAATCTCTTCATTTTGCACCAATTTCTTTCCTTATGAGTAGGCACAAGTGGTGTAGCTCATAAGAAACTACTCTCAAGTGAATGTAATAGAAAATCAAATACTTTAATGAAATTAGGGAGCATGAGAGTAACAGCTCAGATATACCACTAGAACTGATACTACTGGGCTGTGGGGCTCTGCTAATTGGTTTTTAAATGCTCTGTTCATCAAGCATGCAGACTGACAAACTACCAATTCTTCAGAGTGTCAAAGATCCTGAGTAAAGAATTTTCAACCACTTCAAATGGATATATAGGAAATGTCTTCTGAGCTGGTGGCCCGCACACAGCATTGCACAGATAAAAATATACTACTCTCAATGCACAGAGCTAAATACTTTCACATTTATCAGAATTTTCTACACAAGTCTGTTTTTTTTTTCTTTTTGATAGAATTCAAGTTTTGAATTTTCTGTATATATCTTCACCTGTATTAAACAAATGCTTATTTACATCGTGGGTAAAGTGTAAAGGCTAGGAAGGCCATTTTCCCATTACTGTAACACTGCAAAATATATATACACAGAGAACCTAATATAGGCAACAGGTCTAAAAAAAGTCACCTCCCACCTGTACAACATCACCGAGCCAGCATCGAAAGAGGGCACTGATAGCACCAAACCACTCCCAGGGGCTGAGGAGCTCCCAGTTCCACAGGGAAGAGCTGCTGGGCACAGCATCCCAAGGATGGGCCGGAGCTGGACAAGTCCCAAACGCTGCAGGAGCTGGGGATGGAGATCCTGAGCAGCAGGACAGGAGCTCCAAGGGTGAGGGGACAGTGACACCCCAGCACAGGGCGCTCCTGGCATCACTTCCCACCCTGGCAGGCTTTCCTTTGGACTGGTGGATGAGCACAAACTGCTGGGGATGAGCACAAACTGCTGGCAGAACATGGCTCAAGCCAGGGGGGGTTCAGGAGCCACATTAAGCCTGGTACTGCACAAGCCACTGGGAAGGAGCTATGCTGCCAGAGGGAATTAGCCCTGGGAATTCCCTTGGGAAACAGCCCTGGTTCTGTGCCTGGGTGCCAGAGAGAATTCCCCCAGGAATCCACCCCAGCTCACCAGCAGGAATCCCCCTGGAAGCAGCCTGGCAGAAATTCCCTTAGGAAGCAGCCCCTGGACTCACTCCCCAGGAGCAGCCCAGGGCTTCACCTGCAGGAATTCCCTCAGGAAGCAGCCCCAGGGGGGGCTCACCAGCAGGAATTCCCTCAGGAAGCAGCCCCATGGCTCAGCCCCAAAGCTCACCCCCCAAGAGCAGCCTGGAGTTCACCCCCAGGAGCAGCCTGGGGCTTCACCAGCAGGAATTCCCTCAGGAAGCAGCCCCATGGCTCAGCCCCAGGGTTCACCCCTCAGGAAGCAGCCCCATGGCTCCGCCCCAGGANGGAATCAGCCCCATGGCTCACACCCCTCAGGAATCAGCCCCATGGCTCACACCCCTCAGGAATCAGCCCCATGGCTCACACCCCTCAGGAATCAGCCCCATGGCTCACACCCCTCAGGAATCAGCCCCATGGCTCACACCCCTCAGGAATCAGCCCCATGGCTCACACCCCTCAGGAATCAGCCCCATGGCTCACACCCCTCAGGAAGCAGCCCAGCTCTCACCCCCAGGGCTCACGCCCCAGGAGCAGCCCACGGCTCAGCCCCAGGGCTCCCCCCAGCTCACCCTGCGGGGCTCAGCGGCGGTGCCGGCTGTGCCCGGGGTGCTCGCGCTCGTAGCGGTGCCCGGCGCGCTCGTAGGAGCGGGAGCGCTCGTGCCGCTGGCTGCGGTAGTAGTGACTCTTCTTCTTGTACTTGGCCGAGCGCTCGCGGGAGCGGCTGCGGGAGCGCGAGGAGCTGCGGCTGCGCGATTTGCGCGCCTTGGCCGCCGAGTATTTGTAGTCTTTGGATTTCTTGTAGCTGCGAGCCTTGGAGGCCTTGTAGGCGGAGCTGTGGTTGAACTGCCTCGGGGGGGAATCGCTGCGGCTCCGCGAGCGGCTCTGCGACTTGGAGCCGCTGGACGTGGAGTAGCTCTCGCTCTTCCTGCGAAAAACGGAGAGCAAATGTGGTTAAGGATGTCATTCTGTGTTTTGGGCTCTGTGACTTGAAGTAACTCTTGCTCTTTTTGCAAGAAAAGGAGAGCAAACGTGGTTTTGTTAAGGATTTGAAGGATTTCATTCTGTGTTTTGGGCTCTACAACTTGGAGCAACTCCCGCTATTCCTGCAAAAAATGGAGAGCAAACATGGTTTTGTTAAGGATTTCATTCTGTGTTTTGGGCTCTGCAACTTGGAGCTGCTGCATGTGGAGTAACTCTCGCTCTTCCTTCAAATCCAACAAAACCACGTTTGCTCTCCTTTTTTTGCAGGATTTCATTCTGTGTTTTGGGCTCTGTGACTTGGAGTAACTCTCACTCTTCCTGCAAAAAAAGGGGAGCAAATGTGGTTTTGTTGGATTTGAAGGACTTCATTCTGTATTTTGTTGTTCAATACAACATGAAAACTCGTCTTGTGTTCTTAAACTTCCATGTGGCTGCTGTAAAAAGAGTGATTTTTNCCCTCAGGAAGCAGCCCCATGGCTCAGCCCCAGGAGCAGCCCAGGTCTCACCCCAGGTCTCACCCCCAAGAGCAGGCCAGGTCTCACCCCTCAGGAGCAGCCTGGGTCTCACCCCCAGGGCTCATCCCCATGGCTCACACCCCTCAGGAATCAGCCCCATGGCTCACACCCCTCAGGAATCAGCCCCATGGCTCACACCCCTCAGGAATCAGCCCCATGGCTCACACCCCTCAGGAATCAGCCCCATGGCTCACACCCCTCAGGAATCAGCCCCATGGCTCACACCCCTCAGGAAGCAGCCCAGCTCTCACCCCCAGGGCTCACGCCCCAGGAGCAGCCCACGGCTCAGCCCCAGGGCTCCCCCCAGCTCACCCTGCGGGGCTCAGCGGCGGTGCCGGCTGTGCCCGGGGTGCTCGCGCTCGTAGCGGTGCCCGGCGCGCTCGTAGGAGCGGGAGCGCTCGTGCCGCTGGCTGCGGTAGTAGTGACTCTTCTTCTTGTACTTGGCCGAGCGCTCGCGGGAGCGGCTGCGGGAGCGCGAGGAGCTGCGGCTGCGCGATTTGCGCGCCTTGGCCGCCGAGTATTTGTAGTCTTTGGATTTCTTGTAGCTGCGAGCCTTGGAGGCCTTGTAGGCGGAGCTGTGGTTGAACTGCCTCGGGGGGGAATCGCTGCGGCTCCGCGAGCGGCTCTGCGACTTGGAGCCGCTGGACGTGGAGTAGCTCTCGCTCTTCCTGCGAAAAACGGAGAGCAAATGTGGTTAAGGATGTCATTCTGTGTTTTGGGCTCTGTGACTTGAAGTAACTCTTGCTCTTTTTGCAAGAAAAGGAGAGCAAACGTGGTTTTGTTAAGGATTTGAAGGATTTCATTCTGTGTTTTGGGCTCTACAACTTGGAGCAACTCCCGCTATTCCTGCAAAAAATGGAGAGCAAACATGGTTTTGTTAAGGATTTCATTCTGTGTTTTGGGCTCTGCAACTTGGAGCTGCTGCATGTGGAGTAACTCTCGCTCTTCCTTCAAATCCAACAAAACCACGTTTGCTCTCCTTTTTTTGCAGGATTTCATTCTGTGTTTTGGGCTCTGTGACTTGGAGTAACTCTCACTCTTCCTGCAAAAAAAGGGGAGCAAATGTGGTTTTGTTGGATTTGAAGGACTTCATTCTGTATTTTGTTGTTCAATACAACATGAAAACTCGTCTTGTGTTCTTAAACTTCCATGTGGCTGCTGTAAAAAGAGTGATTTTTAGCAATTCTTATCCCCTGTGTCATTTGGTGATGAACTACCAAAGCTGGCACTGGGAAATGAGACTGGGAGGGACTGGGAGGGACTGGGAGCACACCCTACCTGTGCTTGGGGGATGCAGACCTCGATGGTGACCTCGAGTAACTCTGATCTCTGCTTCCGCTTCGACTTCTGCTCTCTCTTCCTTTCTGGACCCTGCCAGAGACAAAGAACACTCAGGGATTTGGTTTTAAATACTCATGGGAGGAAATCAGCTGCTTCCTCACAAAACCTTACCCATTGACTGGGCTGTTGGAGCTGGTTCTCTTGGCTCCCTCTGTTTTCCTTTTAGCATTCTTCATGGCCTGCACAGGTAGTGGTGAAGGTTTATTTCCTTTAACCTCTTTTGGAGACTCTGCAAGAAGAAGCCTTTGTTACCTCTTTGGAAAGTCCCTGAGAAGATTTGAAGCCTCTCCTCAGCCCATGTCTGCACCAAGCAGAGCTGCCCAGCTGTGCTTTGCCACCCACAAGCAGATCCCAACAAGTTCACAAGAAGGCAGAAATTCATCTGAAACATTTCTGCCAAGGTCTTGAAGTAACAGCAAGAAAAGGCAGAAAACCACCCTCCTTTCCTTGCCAATTATTCAGCATTGTTTGAAAGGCAAACTGGGGAAGAAGATGGTGAATTTTGTCTTCTAAGTGAGACCTGCACCAGACTGGAAACTTTTAACCAACAAATTCCCCACCCAAAATCCCACATTACCCTGCCAGAGCACCTCTGCTTCAGTATTGCTTTAGCACAACATCCCAGTGGCAAGGACTTGAGTTTATTGCCAAATCCACATCAAAGCAAATCCCTGGCCTATATAGGTTTAAACTAGTCTTAATTTCAGACTAATTTGATTTTAGCTTTTATCTGATTCAAGGAATCACAAGGTTACAGTGCTATTCAAACCCTGCCAGTTGAGTAGTGCTAGAAGCCATCTTAAAAAAAATCCCCACCAAACTCCAAACCACACTTGGAAATGCTTCCCAAAAGGGTAAATACACATGAAAGATGTGAGTTATTAAAAATGAGTTATCCACTCTTTACCATTTTTTGGGATAGGGGAAAATCCCGACGTGTTATCCAAGCTTGGAACTCCCTCAGGTACCAGACCTTTAGCTTGTGCTTTTGCCTCTTCAATAGCCAATTTCTTCTTTTCTATTTTACTTTCCAGATCAGATAAATCCACCTGTGAACACAGGAGCACAGCTTGTGAGAACTGAATCTCCTGGTTACCCACTCCCAGGGAGGGGAATGAAAACCCAAGGAATCCCAGACAGTGACTGCTCTTTGTTCACTTCCAGGCTTGCAGTTGTGGTTTCAAACAGGGCCAAATTTTCCTACTCCTGCTCTCAGCTGCAGCCTTTACTGAACAAGAAAAAAGAACCAAACCTTTTTCCTTGTGTAGAGCTGCAAGATTTTTAAGCAGATTTCTTGAATTTCTTCCTCCGTTGCTCCAAAGAGTAAAAACCAATGGGGGCGATTTGGAAGTGGGATCTGGAATGGAGAGAGAGACAAAGCTCAGATTTCTGCTCCTGTTTAAAGGCTTGGAGAAACCCCAAATCCACCCCAAAAGCAAGTGTGGCTCACCTCCAGTGTCCTGGCTGCCAGGTAAATGCAGGCACAGGCAATGCTTTCTGGCTGGAACCTCACAAAGACATCTGTTCTCAGGCTGTCGTTCATGTAGTTCCTGAAAAACACGAGAGCAGGAGGTTGCAAGGCACTGCAAAGCTCTTTGGGCTTCTTTTTTTGGGTTTTTTACTTGGTTTTACTTCTACAAGGGCTATTTCTTTCTGCATTCATTTACTAGACTTCAACATTATATTCCTGTAAATCTAAAGAGAAGCTGAATGATTCTACTAAAATAAAAATAAAATAACTAAAATAAATCCCTCAAGGGGAGGGAGGTGTGACAGAAACAAAGTCTGACTGCTGAAAATTCAGCGGTGAGAAGAGAACCAATTTTAACTTGACTTTTGCTGCTGGATCTCTACTGGCCTGCTCTCATGCAAGAAACAAGTTATTTTCATCAAGACAACAGAGTGTGCTCAGAAATACTCAGTTATAGAATTTTAGGTTCACATGTTCCCCTGCAATAGGGCAGAACCAGGTGTCTGGCAAAAGCTGCAGCTCCTGGAGCAGTTCTCCCATGAAATCCAGTCCTCTTCAGCACAGCTCAGCTTCCAGTGGCATTTAAGGGTCCATTTCCATCCAGGAGAGAATTCTTTTTGATGCAAAAAGTCAGCCATAGGAGAAATCAGGGTGTTTGGGAACATCAGTTCAGGAGAACAGTCAGTATTCAGGCACATCTCCTCTTTGGCACATGAAATAAGGTTTCCAAATTGTCCCATTTCAGTAAGGTTGCTTAAAATGAATATTCACAGAATGAGAAAACTGTAAAATATTGCACATATTCCAGTCAGTACACGTAAGCATTATGTTGTTAAATCTTAAAATACACAAAGTCAATTCCTGTGAATCTGTCAGCTGATGTGCTTTACAAGATCTACACTTGGGAGCACATTATGTCAATAAAATAGCAGATGGAGAAAAACTAAAACCAGACATCATAAAACTCCTTCAAATAATACTTTGAAGTAATAATTACCCACGTGGGTACCCAGTATACAAGGATTCACTGACCCCCAAGATATCCAAAGCAGAGACCACAGGCCAGGCACTGCAATGGTTCATCCCAGGAGTTTCCAACTCCCACCTGCCCTCAATTCTTTTTACACAAACAGCAACTCCTGCCCCAAAAAAGCAACACTGACCATCAGCTTATGTTTCTGGGAGAAAAGAACTTCTAAAGTTGCTGTTTTGTCCCACTACAAAGAGAGCACAAACCTTTTGGCCAAAGAAGTGATAAAGGAAAAGGTGGCTTGGAACATCTGGAAGCTACAAAACTTTTTTTTTTTCTGATTTACCAAATTAAGAACCATGCCAGCTTCCAAGTTTGGCCTCTGCACATCTTCCCTGTGGGCTCAGTCAGACACAGGAGGAAATGAATCCTTGTCACAATAGCTTAAGAAAAAGGTAATGTTGTAAAAATGCACATTTCAAAAACCAATTATACTGGATACCCACCAGTTTTTGGGTACTGGAAGCAACAAACTCGAGCACACAGATGTGTTATTGTAACATCTGACCCCTCTCTCAGCTGGGGTGATTCCCTCCCTCCCTCACCTCCCCTCCTTCCATAACCAGCAGATTCCTGGCAGTCCAGAACTCCACTGCTCCATGCAATGCTTCTGGCAAGTGTCTCTAAATATCACATTTTGTCTCCAAGCTTCACACAAGTACTAGTTTACAAATGGAAACTATTCATATTATTTTTTTGTTGTTAATTCATCCCTTGTAAAGATTTAAACCCCACCTTAATTTGCTTTATCATATAAGAAAAAACCACCACATTATAACAGTTAAGAGAAATAACACATTTTAAAAAAAAATTCCCAACTTCAACGCTCAGGTTATCAAATATACAAACAATCAAAAAAAACACAGAGTCAAAAAATAAAAAAATAAAATTAAAAATATAAGCACAAGAAGCAGTTGGCCAGTTACTCTACTATCATGTATATACCACCTGTCTAGAGCCAGCCTTCTCTTTGGAGAGCTTTGGGTTGACTGAAGACGGCAGCTATCCCTGCACCATGGGCAGCAGAGGAGAAGTCTTAGTCACTTACCCTCAGAGGCTACCCTTTGATCAAAAGAGTACAGAAAAGAAAAGTCAAAACTGGTTCTCTACACACAGCTCACAGTACCAGACAGTTCAGTCAGCAGAAATATGGTCTTTGGATTCACTAAAGGTGGTTAATTTTTTTTTTTTTAGACCATTGGTATTGTTAAAAAGCATTACGGTTTATAAAAGCATTATTTGGTAAAGTTTAAGATGTGGAATTTTACAGAAGCTTCCCACCCCCAGCAAATATTTATTAAATGAGAGCAATAAGGCAGAGAACATTTCTTGGCAAATATGAATCCAGGCTATCCATCTATCCAGTCTTACAAGCTGACATCTTGCATTATTCACACAGATAAAAGAAATTTATCTGTGCTGAGGTTTAGCTACACCTGGAATCAAGCTCAGGCCCTGGGAAAAGCCATCTCCCAGCAGCACTGGGAACAGACTTGAACTCCACCCAAGTTTTCCCTGAAGAACAACCCAAGGACCAACTCTAAACCCACCCAACCTTTCCCTTGAGGTGGAAAGTGAGAGCAGAGAGGAGGGAAGTGAGAGGTCAGGGTGGAAAGCTACCTTACCATTAAAACACTGCCTCAAACTTAGGAGGCCGCTCAACATTTGGGAAGTTTCGGGCACACCAAGGACAGAGGAGCTGTCTGGGGTGGCCCCAAGCACTGCTGAGCAATGCTGCCCAGTGCCTCAAGTGACATATTTCTGCTA
This sequence comes from Dicaeum eximium, assembly GCA_013396995.1. Taxonomy (NCBI): domain Eukaryota; kingdom Metazoa; phylum Chordata; class Aves; order Passeriformes; family Dicaeidae; genus Dicaeum; species Dicaeum eximium. Next base: position 38,918 of record VWZP01004920.1, on the reverse strand, counting down.
CTGCCCCTTCTGGTCTCTTAGAACAAAGAAAATCAACTTACCATGAGGTCTGGACCAGGTGTTGGTTACGTTCACATTCTAATACCTGAAGGTACATAACGATTATCTGGAAGATATGGGTTATTGAGTTATTAACAAGCATCTGGAGAGCCACCTGCTTATTTCAGAGGGACATCCATGAGGCATCTGTGATCCTCTTTCAAGGCCTAAAACACTCCACATCAAATGTTTGCACCATCCCCAGTGTTTAGCCACACCAGCTCTGACCTGCTACTCAGCCAGGCCTTGTCTTCACCTGGCTTTGATTTAGGGATTTTGTGGATTCATCCTGTGGATTGATTTTGTTCTCCTATAAACCTCACAAATCCTTTCTTAGCTGCAGCCTGGGAGAAAAAAGCTGCTGACTGCAATCAGCAGTGAGGCAAGTTGGCAGTGCTTGCAGAGAACAGACCTAACACTGTGCCATGGTTTGTTCAGTTCTGAGGGTTTTCCCTTCAGTTTAAGAGGTTTTCCCCTTCAGTTTAAGAGGTTTTCCCCTGGAAGGAAAACAAGGTCACAAAGAGGAAGAATAATGGCAAAATTCACCCCATTTAACAAACTATAGCTGCCCTCTGGGGTGGATGACAAAAGAAAATTCTGAATGTCAAGAAATTCAAAAAGGCAGCTCTGAACAGCAGTTTTCTTAGAGGAGAAAAGAGCAAATTGATCCCAAATTGTGTTGGCACAGAAAGAGAAGTTCTTTTACCAGTTAAGGCACAATTTAAACATTCGAGGTAGTTGTATCTTTCAAGTGTAACACTTGTTACTTTTATACTGAGCCTTGCCTCAGCCCTAGCCAAGCCTGAGCGTGGCTTTAACACGCTCCAAACACTGAACTGGCTGACAGAACTTCAATACCTCAGCACGTTCCCAGCAGGAGTGATCATGACAAGCCCAGGCCTCCAAACTCCTCCCTGCTTGGGGATCTAAGTTGAGGTGATGTTTTCTACCACCAAAGCTACCTACTGCTCCAATTTGCCTTCCAGGAATACTGAGCACCTGCATCCACCTCGCCGACACTCAGCAGTGATACGAGAGCAATTAGTAAGAGTCTCTTAAATGAGAAAGAAAACATCAGGATGGTAAGAAACTAATCTCACTCAATTCACTGAGTATATGTGCAGTCCACAGAGCTTGCAGGCAGCCTCCTCAAAGCTTTACAAACCATGGAATGTTGGTTAAGTGGTGGATTTATAAAGTACAAACCTTGTGAGGGTGCTTCACGTGAACACAAAATCCCAACTCCTTCAACACTCTTCTTTCTGCTTTAATTATTTGGTTCTTCAAGTTGACATATTCTTGATCCAATATTAGAGGCACAGGTTTTCTGCAAGACAAGGTCAAACTCACCACATGATCATCTTAAAGCCTTAAGGAAATTCAGCTTGAAAATAAAATGTAAAGTGTAAAAATAAATTTTAAAAAATCATTATTTACATCAAAAATGAGCTCAGCTCACTTCATGAGATCCCTTTGAAATACTCCCTGATTTAGCAAACAGGGAATGATGCTGAAGTTTAATGATTTAAACACAACACAGAGTTGAGATTATTCTGAATTCTCAGCTTACTTTTTCTCCCTCAGGTGTCTGAGGCGATGGAACACGTTGATCACGTCCCGAATGCGTCTGGGGGCTTCCTCAATTTTGGATGCCAGATGGACACAGGCCATGGACACATGCTGAAAAATAAGCATAAAATAGAATATTTTATATAATAGTGCATTTCCAGTTCAGGAATTGAGCTTCTCCAACAGCTTAATGAAAGGAAAAAAAGCGAGAAAACAAGAAAATAGCAAATATTTGACAAAAATCACTATTAAATAGCCTTGTAAAATCATGTTTTTCTATAACTATAAACTCCAGACTAGTTCCTAACACTGATCACATCTCACATGACAACTTGCCAAGAGAGATCAGAAGATAAATATGGCAACAAATGTAATTTCATGCCTTCTTACCTCCATGGAATGCTTCACAAAAGACTTGGTATAAAAAAACCGCTGGAATAACACCTGTCCTGTAGCCATAGCCACCTAAAAAAAAGAGAAAATCACAACAGCCATGAACAAAACTACCAATTCCAAAGAGAAATTTCAACAGATTTAAGACCCAGAGGATGAACTAAGCATGGGAGGAAATTCAATGGTATCTAAACAAAATTACTTAAGTAGCAATTTTAGTTAAGTTGCCCAAAATGTTATCAACGCTTTAAATTCTGCCTACAAGTCAAATACAGACAGCAAATCCCAATCTTCTTTTATAAAAAATGTGAAAATACGCTCCAAGTTATTCAATTAGTAATAAACAGCAAGGAAAAAAATCCAAAAAGCCGAAAAAATTCGAAGTACTGAAAATACGTCAGAAAAAAAATATTACTTTTTGGGCGTGGAAAGCGAGGAGCAATCTAATAGCGTCATGATTTGCATACATTTGAATATGCTAAGTAGCTAAAGATTGCTGTAAAACTTTGCAGGCAACAACGAGGCTGTTTGTCCTCAAGTTCTCCGCGAAAACAAAACCTGCCGGAGGTCACCAGGGCGAGAAGAAAAATCCTCCTTTGCACAATCCTCACGCGGGGGCGGCGCAGGAAGGCGCTGACATCACCCGCTCCCGGCAGGGCAAGGCCGGAGAGGCCCGGAACGAGCCACGAGCACCGGGCGGGCCCCGCGGCCTGCCCGGCCGGTAACCGCGGAGTGGGCCCGGGGCCTCCCCGGCCGGTAACCGGGACATCGAACCCGCACAAAGAAAGGTCCCGCTGAGTCCCAGCCCGCTCCCCGCCGCGCCCAGCCCCACCTGCGGCAGCCGCAGCAGGATCCCGGCCGCCTGGATGAGCTCGCAGCCGGTGACGCGCAGCTCGGTCTCGGTGTCGGGGTCCAGGCCGCTGCTCATGGACGGCGTGAAGCGTAGCGTGTGCTCGGGTAGGAGGCAGTTCTCCAGCGTAATCAGCACTCCCGAATAGAGCCGGTCACCGATCAGCACCGCGCCGGGACCGGGCACCGGGGCGGGAGCCGCGCCGGCCGCCTGAGGGCCCGCGGGGCCGCCGCCTCCCGCCGCCGCCGCCATTTTGTGCCGCCGCCGCCTCGCTGGCTCCGCGCTCCTTCTCCTTCCCCCACCCGCATCCGCCCGACGCTGATTGGCGGAGCGCGGTGAGGCCGCGGCCGCTGATTGGCTGAGGGGCAGTGACGCACGACGCCGCCCGGGCCGCGCGCGGCGCGGTGACGCAGCGGCCGGGAATCCGAACAGGGCGGGGCCGCGGCGCCCTCGGAGCCCTCAGAGCGCCCCCAGAACCCTCAGAGCCCCCTCAGAGCCTTCAGAGCCCCCTCACAGCCCTCAGAGCCCCCTCAGAGCCCTCAGAGCCCCCTCAGAGCCCTCACAGCCCCGGGATGGTGTGAGCGGGGCTGGAATGCGGTGCTCACCGAGTTAAAAATCTTTGTTAACTCCGTAAAAAACCACACTAAGTGTGTCCTTAACTTGGGGGCCCGCCGAGGTTCATGTGTGAGGGCCGACCTAGCCCCGGTTGGGTTTTCCCTGTGTAGGGATAGGATTTCACCACACAAATTGTTTCCCTGTAGCAGTTGCCAACAAAAATATGTTTATTATCGAGTTAACAGAACAGGCTATGTATGTCCTTCACCAGGGGGCCGCTGGGGCTCATGTCTGAGGGCTGACATCTCCCTCACGCTCTGGGCTGGTTTTTTTCGCTGTGCAGCACCAGAACTCACCACAAAAATTGTTTCTCCACAGCAATTACCAAAAAATTACCTTTATTAAGTTCTTATGTGTGTCCTTAACACAGGGGCTGTGTGTGAGGGTTGACATTCTGCCTTCCCTCCATCCCCTGGATGTATTTTCCCAGTGAAGTGCAAAAATTACCACAAATTGTTTCACCATAGCAGTTATCAATAAAAACGTCTTTATTTAAAGTCCTTAAAAGTACAAGCTATGTGTGGCCTTAACACCCAGGCTCCACGTGTGAGGGTCAACATTTCCCCCATCCCAACTGCGTTTTCTCCAACTCACCACAGAAATTAGGTTTTTTTCTAGTAGCAGTTACAAAAAAAAAAGTATCTTTATTAAGTCACTGTGTGGCCTGACTGCTAACCTTGAAGTTTGCTTTTAATTTCACAAATTTCAGTGACAACAACACAGGAAAAAAATCCATCAAGGAGGAGCTTCACACCCACACGAGGATTTGTAAGAGGATTTGTTCCACATTTTCCATTTCAGCAGCAGTCCCACGGCACGTTTGCTTCACAACCAAATCCCTGCTTCTAAAACATACACACAGACTCTGATATCAATAGTGGTGGTGCACAATACGTGAAAATATTCCCTCAGGTTCTTTTCCATCTCCCAGGGCAGCCAGGAACCCTTCCTGTCTCCTCCTCTGGGCTAAAGCTGCCAGGGATTTGAATGTCTTTGGCTCATAAATGGCCAAGTCAGCCAGAACTTTCCTGTTCAGCTCCACCTGGGACTAAAGGCAAGAAAAATTGGTGGTTAAAGACCATTCAAGAGATTTTTAGGAATAACACTGCGATGCTTAATGTCTCTTTATTAAATATAATGAATGCTCTTTGCTGTTTATATAAACATTCTTCATTAAGTATCATTAAATACTCTTAAGGCTTAAGACCTGAGGTCTTAAGGCAGATTAACTTTTTTCTACCCTGTGTAATTTGGAGGTGTTTAAGACTGTCAGACACTCCCTGGCCATGGATGTCTCATGAACCCACTGTGTAAAAAATGTTTTCCTGACTTTCTCTAAAGTTCTTCTGGTAAAAACCAAGAACTGAAGAAAAAAATCTCTGATTTTGATCAAGGCCATGTTAATCCATGGCATGTTTCAGTTTGAACAAATTAAAACAGAATCACCAAACTAAACTAAATTCCCAGCATGTTTTAAAAACAAGGGGCAAAGTTTCAGCATTCTCCATGCTCTCAACATCACAATTATAGTGAAAAAAATAAGGATTTCTTAGGTTTTCGGGCTTTTTGCTAATCCAAGCTTTGTATTTTTAAATTTCTCAAAGTAAAATGAAAAGCAGCTGTCACTGAATGCCCACAAAAAAAGCATTTTAAAAGTCTCATGCCTCAATTTTGGGGACAGAACATGAGGTAGAGCCAACAATGTTCACCCGGATAAAAGGGAATAATCCACACATGGAAGAGAAATAGTTTAGGGCAGAACTTAGCTCCTGAAGTGGATGAAACTGCTTTCACAAGCAGAAGTCCTTTCATCACCTTAATTAGGAATTAATTATCCTCCAAGCCACATCCCTTACCTTGGTCAGGTTGCTTATGAAGGCTGGGTACTTCAAACCATGTTCAAGGGAAGCTGCTTCAATCCTTGTGATCCAGAGCTGAAGGTGGAAAAATTCATATATTGCATGTCAAAATACTTTCAAAGTAAACCCTTTTGTCTGCTCACACTTACTAAATTTAACATTTTCACAAGATTATGGAATATCCTGAGCTGGAAGGAACATGACCCAGGAAAATGCTGCCTTAAAATCCTACTTTTTTTCTTTTTTTTTTTAAATGGAAACCCTCCCCAGTAAGAAAAGCAGCTGTTTCACTTCTGCCTTGCTCCCATTTTGATGTTTTCACCCAACATTTTGCTCTTTACCGCTCTGAGGAATCTTTTCTTCTCCCTCCTGGCCTTGGTGGACCTCACAAAAGCCCTGCGGACGCTCCTCACTGCCAGCTTGTAGCAGCGGTTCTTCCTGCCACGAAAATGCTGGAAAAAAATCCCCAGAATGGTCTTATTCAATGAGATTTAAAGATATAAAACTAATAAAGCTCATTTGCATTCACAGCTGTCTGTAAAAAGGATCACTGAACCCTTCACAAGCACCCCCTTCAGCTTAGAAACATCAGAGTATTAGAAAATATTAAACTATTAGAAAATATTAACTATTAGAAAATATTATTTCCTTGGTTTTTATGAGGAGTTGGAGCAGGGTGGAAAAATCTCAGTTCAGCAGAGTAAACCAGGCCTCAGTTTGGGCTGTGCTTCTGTGGGAAATGCAATCACAAAATCACATATTTATTCTCATTGCTGAGCTCCCTTCAGTTGTGTCTGTATGAACACAGGGATGGGGCAGCAGCCTCTGGTTTGTCAAACAGAATAAAAAAAAAATTAAATTTGTTCTGTGACATCCATTAACACAATACAGGAGAAAACAGCCAGTGGTGCACCAGAAAGAACTGGCACTGTGGGCAGCTTAGGTGCTACAAAACCAAAATATTCTCACTTCCTTCAGCTTTTTCTATCTCAATATTACAGCAAAATGTCCTGCCTAGGATGCCCTTGAGAAAGGTTCATCCCTAGCCTCGGCACAGCAGCTGGAACTCCAGCAGAAATCCCATTTCAAAACGCACTTGAGACAAGGTTAATTTTTTCCCTAGCTTAAACAAAACACTCAAGAAAGAAACACAACCAGCGCAGCCTCCAGACCAATTAACAGCACGGTTCAAACACAGAATTGCAGAACCGTCTGGGTGGAAAAGAAACCTCAAAGTCCCCACAGTGGCAGGGCCACCTCCCGCTGTCCGCGGCCGCTCCGAGCCCCAACTCCCAGCCCGGGGCCCTTCAGGGACGGGGCACGCCCGGCCTGGGGAGCCGGCACGGGGCACACGGAGGGGTGCAGGGGGTGCAGGGGATGGGGAACAGCCCCGAGGGGATGGGGGCCAGAGCCCGCACGGGGCACACTGAGGGGTGCAGGGGGTGCAGGGGATGGAGGACAGCCCGAGCAGGGCCGGGGTGCCGCAGCCCGCACTCACCCGCGCGTACTTGAGCACGTCCTGCACCCTCCAGAACCGGTCCGTGAGGCGGGAGCGCAGCCAGCGCGCCGCGCTCAGCACCACCATGGCTGCGGCACGGCCTTCCGGGGCGGCGCGGAGATACGGCCTGCCTGAGGGGCTGCTGCTGCTCCTGAGCCTCCCCGGAGCTTCCTTCGGACCTTCCTCTGCTCCTGCCCCCGACCTTCCCCGGAGCTTCCTTCGGACCTTCCTCTGCTCCTGCCCCCGAACCTTCCCAGTGCCTCCTCTGATCCTGCCCCGAACCTGCCCGGCTTCCTTCGGAGCTCCCCGCTGCTTCCTCTAATCCTGCCCCCGAGCCTTTCTGCAAGTCCTTCCTCCGGTCCTTCCTCTGATCCTTCCTCTGGTTCTGCCCCCGAGCCTTCCGGTCCTTCCCCCGGTTTTTCCCTGGATCCTTCCCCCGGTTCTTCCTCCGGTCCTTCTCCCGGTTCTTCCTCCGATCCTTCCCCTGAGCCTCCTCGGTCCTTCTCCTGATCCTTCCCGGTCGTTCTCCCAGCCCTTCCCCCAGTTCCTCCCCCTTCTCCCGATCTTCCCTTTGCCCTTCCTCCAGTCCTTCCCCTGTCCCCGGCCCTTTTCCCGGTCCTTCCCCGGCCCTTTTCCCGGTCCTTCCCCCGCCTTTCCGCCTCTCCCGGCTCCTCTCCCGAGCACAGTGGTTTTTCTCCCTGCTGGGCATCCTCTGCCCCAGGACAGCCGTGGAATCACGGAATATCCTGAGCTGGAAGAGACCCACAAGGATCAGAGTCCAAGCCCTGGCCGTGCACAGACACCCCAAAATCCCACCCTGTGCATCACTGTCCAAACCCTCCTGGAGCTCTTGGAGCCGTGCTCATTCCCAGGGGAGCCTGGGCAGAGCCCCAGAACCCTCTGGGGTGAAGAACCTTTTCCAAAATCCAACCTAAACCTCCCCTGACACAGCTCCAGCCTTTCCCGGGGTCCCATCCCTGGTCCCACAGATATCAGTGTAAGAACCTTTCCCAAAATCCAACCCAAACCTCCCCTGACACAGCTCCAGCCGTTCCCTCAGGTCTGTGGTCACCAGAAACCTTCACCCTCTGGGTGAAGAACATTTACCTGATCCCAGCCCTCTCAAGTGACCGAGGTGTGACCCAAACCATCCCAAACCCACATGAACGCTGTGGTGGGGTTGTACCAGGAGCTGCAGCCAAAATTCCCTGTGAAAAGGAGCTGGGCTGCTTTTGGAGGGTGCATTCCCACAGCTCCGTGAGGGATTTGGAGCAGACTTTGGGCTGTGTATCCCCAGCAGTGCAGAAGATTCGGTGTTTTCAGTGACTGGAAGGATTCCATAGTGGATAAAAAGGCTTACAGCATCCTGTAAGGGTTAGAGATGTAAATTGAGAATTTATGAACTGCAGCAAACCACAAGATGGTGCTGCCAGAAAATGATTCCAGTCCTTGGTGTCAGAGAACTGATGGATTTTCCTGGTGTCCTTTAATCATCACCAGTTCCAGCACCTCAAAGCAATGATGCTCCTGTGATAAACTGCTCCATCTTCCTCACTTCTGGGAAAGTTCTTGTTAAGAATGGGAAAATTGCACAGAATTAGAGAGAAATCGTTCTTCACTGATATCACTGACATTTGTCTGACACAAAATTCACTTGGTTATTACAAGAACCAGTAGAATTTGTAGAAAATAAATGTACAGAACACAATTCTCAGACCTCCCTGAAAAGGTTAAAATGCGTTTCCATGACAGCAAAAGAACTTTGGAAAGTTTAGCTGGATTGAGCAAATCTTCTTAGAATTTATGGCACATTTATGAATACTTAAACTGTGTTTCACCACACCCCTGTGCCCTCACCAGCAGATGATAAAAGCAGCTGGAGGATTTTTAGTTGTCCAGCACCATCTTTCCATGGTTTAAGCCTAAAATTGATTCCTCTTCCTCTAGTTTTGGGTTGGGTTCTTTCTGTTTGTGTGACTCGTCCTTTTTTTTCCACTTCAAATGCATAAATCAAGTTTGAAAAATACGATGTAAATCTGTTTAAATCTAAACAGAATTTAGACAGGCAGAGTAAACACTGAGACTCTCCGAGCTCCCTACCACTTGTCACATTTATGGTTTCCTGCACAGCTTCAGATTTTATTATTCACCCTGTCTGTGGCCTGTGCAGCACTGCAAACAGGATGGATGCAGCAGTTATTTCCCTCGGGATGTCTGGCCAGATCTGAGAAGAGATTTCACATTTTACAGCTTGAGTGGAGGCTGCTGCCCTCCAAGTCCCCTGGGAGCCATCCAGCCCGAGAGTGCGGGGAAGGAACATGATGGAAATGGAATTGTCACACTCTGCTCTCTGCTTTAGAGGTTGTTTCTCTCTGTATTTTTTTAATATCTCTCTCTTATTACTGCCACTGTATCTTGGAGGCTGCACAGGCACGGAGATGTCGCTGAAATTCTTAAATAATATTGATTTTCTGAGGTAGATGAAATAATTGTTAATTGCTGTGCCTCCTCCTCGAGAGCATCAACATGTTCTGCAAACAATAACAGATGACTGCAGGGGACGGATGATTTCTGAGGAATACAGTGATTATTATCAATTTCTGTAAATTTTTTTTTTTAATCTAGAGAGGAATTTTAGAAAATGAATCAGAGGCAGAATAATTAAAGCTGGAGAGACCACCTTGCCCTGGGGATGGATGGTTGGAGCGTGGCTCTGGGGTGCTGCGTGTTAAATCCCATCTGTGAGGAGCCAGATGTGAAGGATTGGCCAGCACAGAGAGCAGCTCTGAGGCTGTTCTGTAAACACAGCAGCCTTGCAAAGCTCAGCTGCCTCAGAAGGGACAGCACTGCTGGCTCTGAGTGCCTGGGACTGACAGCACCACACTGCTCCCATCCCTGCTGCACGGGGAGGGCGAGGACTCCAGAGCCTGGGACAGAGCTCCTGTCCTTCATCTTCACTGCTCACCTCGTTTGGATGGGACTTGGGCAGGAATATTTGCTTGGTTACAGGGAGAAGAGCATGGAAAGGTGATTTGAAGACAAGGAACTGCCTGTGGGTGCCTAAGGCTGATCTCCTGAACACCTAAGGCTGATCTCCTGAACACCTCAGCCTGATCTCCTGAACACCTAAGCCTGACTGAACACCTCAGCCTGATCTCTTGAACACCTCAGCCTGATCTTCTGAACACCTAAGCCTGACTGAACACTTAAGCCTGACTGAACACCTCAGCCTGATCTCTTGAACACCTCAGCCTGATCTCCTGAACACCTAAGCCTGACTGAACACTTAAGCCTGACTGAACACTCAGCCTGATCTCCTGAACACCTAAGTCTGATCTCCTGAACACTTAAGCCTGACTGAACGCCTGAGCCTGATCTCCTGAACACCCAGCTGAGCTCAACGGTGGAGTGGGATCTTAAATCCCCCTGAGCAGCCCATCCCAGCTACCACAGCAACGCTTTGGGACCTCTTGGGATCGTATTCCTGGGGAAAACGGCAGCAAATCCAGTAGGACTCTGCATTCTAACCCAAAATAAAAGCTACTGCCAAACCTGCAGCAGATCTGCTTTGGGAGACTGCTGGAAAAGCATCTGAAGGAAGCAAACTGTGCTGAGCAGGTCCAGGGGGAGCAGGGGCCCAAGGAGAACTTTCCCTGCTTGCTCCACCATGATCTCTGCTTGAGGGCTCCTGGCCACGTGAGGAAGAGGCAGAAGAAGCCTTTGCAAGTTCCTTCCCAGCTCCCTTAGACCAAAAACAAGGAAATAATTTTAGCTAAGATCTCCTTGAAGGATGTCTGGGCAGGACCCTGAGGACTTTGGAGCAGAAATCCTGTCGGAGAAGTCGCGGATGATGGCCGGGCTGCCCCCGTATGACGTGGATGAGCAGCTCCTTCCCAGGGAGCCCCGCAGCCCCTGCTGCTGCCTGGCCTGGACCCTGCTCATAGGAACCATGAACTCCCTGCTCTTCCTCCTGAATTTGCTGCTGATGTTTGTTATTTTCACCGTCGTGCTGCTCCCTACCATCGTGGTGGTTTATTTTGGCTTCCAGTGCCACTCCCAGGTAAGTGCCACTCCTCAAGGTGTGGCAGGGCCACCCCTCAGGGTTCCTTTGAGCCCCAGGTGAGCACTGGCTGTAAAGGCCAGGCAAGGCTCCCCAAGTTTTGTTTTTTTGATTTTTATTTCCCTAAGGGAACAGATTTCCCCTGTGTGGATAGATTGGGCTGACAACAACAGGTATTGTGGGAAATTGGGCAATAAAGTTGTGTCCCCATGGAAATGCCAAGCAGAGGAGCCAGGTGAGCTGAACACACTCCCTGCCCTGCTGGAGCTGCTGTTGGCTTTTTAATTTCACAACATTTCTCTCTTCCCTGGGATTTCTGTCACTGAGAGCTGAGCTCTAGAGCTCACAGTGCTGCCTGGGCTCTGCGAGGCTTTGCTGCTTTCTGGTTAAGTTTTAGATCCATTAGGATCTGCCTAATTATTGGATTAGTAAAATCTGACAGAATATAATACATAATACATAATACATAATACATAATACATAATACATAATACATAATACATAATACATAATACATAATAAATAATTCATAATATAAAAAATTGTATAATACATAATACATAATTCATTATATATATAATGTATATAATATTCAATATACAATATACAATCTATAATATATAATGCATAATGTATACTATATACCATATAATATATACAACACAATATACAATATACAATATATATTATGTAATATATAATATATAATGTATAATGGATACTATATACTATATATAATATACAATATATATTATGTAATATATAATATACAATATATATTATACACTATACAATACACAATATACAATATACAATACATAATATATAATATACAATATATAATCCCCTTCTCATGCCAATCTAACATTCCTGTTCCCAAACATTCTGTGCATTCCTCCCACCAAAAATGAGCCCTGTTTGTCCATCCAGGCTCTGTTTGCTGCCCTCTGCATTGCATTATTCCCTTATTTCCAAATCCCCTGGGTACATTCCTTTAAACAATCCTGGCATGTGAAACAGCAGCTCCCTGTTTTCCTTGCAGGCACGTTAGACCAGCTCAATGTGCCCATTCCGTAAGTCAGAAACAGGAACTGCAAATTGGACTGAAAATGGGAATAAAAACCTCCCAGAACTGCCCCTTCCAGCTTCCCTCACCTTGGAAAACCTCAAGTTCTCCTTTGCACGCACACTCAAAGGCTTTGAGGAGATGCAGGATGTTTTTGAGCACAGCCAACTGGACCAGAAGTGAAAGCCCAGCGTTGCTGGAAGCTGTGAGGAGCCTTTTAAACTCAGCCTTTCCTTTAATGCAATCCTAGCAAGGGACTGTCAGAGCAGTCCCTGGCTCTGGGTCACAGCTTTTCATCAGCCACAGGCTGATTTCTGCACTGCAGCTCCATTAGATGGATTGATTGTTGGTTTTTAGCATGATGGGTTGTGTTTCTTCTACTGCTGAAAGGAAAAAAAAAAATAAAAATAAACTCTGGGCACACACAGAGGCTGCCTGCAGCATTTCTTAGTGCAGAACAATCAGCTCAGCTCTGCTGCTGCCAGCCTGAAAGGAGGGCTTGAAACACCACTCAGCCAGGCCCAGGGAGGATTTTTAGGCAGAAATGAGTGTACAGAGAGAGCAGAACACAAAGGGGTTTGGAGAGCCACGGAATGACCGGCATTTTTCTGCAGAATCGAACAGATTTCTGTATTTTTATTTATTTTTTTGTTATTCCCAGTGTTATGCCATCCCCACTGAGGTAGCCCCAGCAGGATTTTTGGTTTGGTTTGTGCCTATCAAATGCTGTTGGATGATTTAATAAAGATGAGTTTTTCCTGCTCCAGGATCAGTGCTCAGAAAATGGAAAGCTTAATTAAGATGTGATGTCAGTCACAGAGTGTGCTTGAAGATTGCTCAGCTCTGAGAGAGGGAGGAGATGTCCTTTTCCATGAGAACATTGGAAACTCAAGGGGATTTTGGCCACTGCTGTCACCACCAGGCCACATGACAGGGCTGGCCTGGCAGAGTGGGTTAATGTGGGACTTTCCACAGAATTCACAGAATCACAGAATCACAGAAATCACAGAATCACAGAATCACAGAATCACAGAATTCACAGAATCACAGAAATCACAGAATCACAGAATGCACAGAATTCACAGAATTCACAGAANGGAGCTCTTTTCCAATTTAATGATCCTGGTTCTGCCTCTCTCCCCCCACAGGTGCTGCACTCCTCTGCCAGCTACTGCAAGAGTATCTTGGATGACAACAGCTCCTCTGCCCTCATCATCCTGGGCTTTGTCATCATGTCCCCTCTGCTGGTGGTGGCCATGGCCATCTACTGCAGCCTGGCCCGGCGCCTGCAGCTCCTGCTGTGCTTCCAGCCCTACAGCCTGGCCCTCTTCAAGGGGGCTCCGTGCTGTGCCAGGGGCTGCACCAGGCAGCTCAGGGCCTGGGTGTGACCTGCAGCTCCAGCACTGTCCCCTCCCTGTGCCTCAGCCCTCCCTGAGGAGCTGTCACTGCTCAGCCTCAGCTTTATCCCAGAAAACTGCAGCAGAGTGGAAATGCGGCGTGGGACGGGGACGGGGAGGGCAGGGCAGCTTCATCCTTCCAAATCCTCTCTGGTGTTGGTTGTTGGTGTTGTTCCTGTCTGTGTGCTGCTCACTGCTGGTTCTGTCACCTTTGTCACCTTTAAAACCAGTCCCAGTTTTCTGTAGAAATAAAGTTTGTGTCCATTCCCCCCCCGGAGGAGTTATTTCCCAGTTTTCTGTAGAAATAAAGTTTGTGCCTGATCCCCCCTGGAGGAATTATTTCCCAGTTTTTTGTGGAAATAAAGTTTGTGTCCATCCCCCCTGGAGGAGTTATTTCCCAGTTTTCTGTAGAAATAAAGTTTGTGCCTGATCCCCCCCTGGAGGAGTTTGTTCTGTCTCAAAGCCCTGGCTGCAGCAGAACCACCTCTTCTTCTCCACTTGGTAAAATGGAATTTCTGTTTTCTTTCTGAGGATTGATTTTTTTTTTCCTGCTTTTTGCCCTGTGTGGCCCAGCCACCACCCAGGGGAATAACCAGGGGTGGCTACAGGAGGAAGTGAACTGGAGAGAAATTAAAAAAAAAAAGGAGGGAAAGGAGTTGACATTTTCTGACCAGGCCATTGCTGGTTTACAGCATTCCTTCTCGGATTTTTGGCCAGCTCTGATCCTATTTAGCTGCTGAGGGCTGAAAATGCCACGTGGGAGGGAGTGTGAGCTGCTGTGATCCCGAGATGGAAAATACAGGGTTGTTTCCCACAAGGAAACTCCGGGGGATCAGCGAGGCCTGGCACGGTGCAGGGATTCTCTGGCAGTGTCACCATCCCTGTGTGACACGGCAGTGCCAGGGGGTGCCACCATCCCCTGTGTGACACAGCAGTGCCAGGGAGGTGCCACCACCCCCATGTGACAGCAGCCTGTGCTGCTCCAAGCCTCAGATTTTATCCAGGCAGGAATTCTTGGCTCCTCCCCTGGGCGGGGCATCTCCCAATGGGATGGTGGAATTTTATCAGCCATGCAGGGACACTCAGTGGCCCAGGAAAAGGAGATAATTAATAATTACTGACTCATTAACAGAAGGTAATTAATAATTACTGGCTCATTAACAGAAGATATTTCCCCAGAGAGAGGATTGGCTGTGGAAGAGATAAAGAAAACTGCCCAATGAACAGAAGATAATTAATAATCAATGGCCCATGAACAGAAGAGAATTAATAATCAATGGCCCTTTAACAGCAGAGAATTCATAATTAATGGCCCATGAACTGAAGATAACTAATAATTACTGGCTCATTAACAGAAGATATTTCCCTGAGGGAGGGTTGGCCGTGGAAGAGATAAAGAAAACTACCCAATAACAGGAGAGAATTAATAATAAATGGCTCATTAACAGAAGGTAATTAATAATTACTGGCTCATTAACAGAAGATATTTCCCTGAGGGAGGATTGGCTGTGGAAGAGATAAAGAAAACTGCCCAATAACAGGAGAGAATTAATAATCAATGGCTCATTAACAGAAGATATTTCCCCGAGGGAGGATTGGCTGTGGAAGAGATAAAGAAAACTGCCCAATAACAGGAGATAACTGCCCCAGCTCTGACAGATGGGAAGAGCCCCAGCCACATCTTCCAGCCCAGAGAGGAAATCCTCCAGAGGGGAAAAGCAGACAGGATGTGCAGGGCTGGACCTTTGTGTGAACCTCGGGGAGAGATGAGAATCAAAGCCAAAATTCCCAGCCAAGGCAGCGGTGCTGTCTGCTTTGCCTCTCTGCTTTCAGGGGCTGCCAGCTCCACTTGTGCCTCCTCCATTGTTCCCAAGCACTCAGGACAGAGCTGAGGAAACCAAGCCCTGGACCCTAGACAGATGAACAGAATTAAAATTAGAAACCAGGGGAGCAGACTTCCTCCAGGCTTCTTGCTGCTGGAAGCCCAGAATATCTTCTTTGTCCCTGAAAAGTCCTTCAGCAGCTTCCCCTCAGCCATCAGGGCTGCTCCAGCTCCTGCTGTGATGCTGAGCTGGGGCTCTGCCCAGATATTTGGGCAAGAATTGCCCTTTTGGTGCTCATTTCAGCTGTGCTGGCCACCAGCCCTCACATTTGGAGTCCCACCTTTCTGGATGCCTCGAGCAGCTGCTGCTGAGGTGCAAACAGAGCCCCTCTGTTCGCTCAGGGTTTGGGAGGAACAAGTGTTTGCTGAATCCATCTGGGAAACAAAACTCCTCATCCTCATCCCCGTGTTGAAATCAGCTCAGCCTCGCTCTCCTGCCAGAAATCCAGAAATCAGAAATCCAACCAAACTGCTCGTGGAGAGCTCCTGTGGATGGGCTCAGCAGCTGCTCTGCAGGGTAAAAAACTGAGTTAGCAGCAGAAGAAATGGATAAAATACGAGTTTATCCATAGCAAGGAAGAAAGCAAGGCCATTAACATGGAAACTGATAAAATAGACACATCAGGGATATTTGCAGTTAGAGGATACGTGCCTTAGTGAGCAGCACACATTAATAATTTGTTGTAAACCCTTGCCAATTAATTATTATTGCTTTGTACCAATAAAATTTGGTATTTGCTAATTTGCTATTGCTTCGCCCAATGAATATAATGAGCTGTTTTGATGTAATTAATGACTTCAGACCACGCTTTGTCAGGGGTGTAAAACTTGGGAGCAACTTGGAATTGAGAGCTGGGAAAAGGCAGCTGGAAATTTCCTTGGTGTACAAAAAAGCAGCAGAATTCCCTCATTTGCCACCAAGAAGCAGCAACTGGCAGATTCCCACTGATAATGATTAGAGGGGAAAACAGGAGACCAAAAAAATCCCTTTTTTATGTCCCAGGACAGCCTTAATGAGAGAGGAAAACAATGCCTGGATGATGGAATTGCAGCCCAGCACAATGTTCCAAAACAGATGCAGCATCTCCCTGTCAGTCCTGCTGGATGTGGCTGCTCAGAAAAACCCCAGGAACATCCTGGAGACGAGGAAAATTCCCTCCAAAGCCTGGCCAAGTGTTTCTCTGGCACCAGACATTTCCATGAGGTCACTCTTGGAGTTCCTCCCGTGTCTGGATGGTTCACAAGCAGAAATTCAAACATTTTGGGCTTTGTGACCCCTCGTGTGTCTCACCCTGGTGTAAACACGGGGCTAAAGGGGTTTTGCGTTCCTGCTGGCATTTTCCAGGATTTGGGATCCTGCAGGATGGCTCAGCCTCCAGCTCTGCCAGAGCTGCCCCACAGGAAAGCCTCATCACCCCTGATTAATTACCAGCTCTAACAAAAAGATGATTCCAGGAATCCCTGCGCTAAAACCGTCTGGTTTTGGATCTGCAGCCCTGGAAAAATGCTGGATTCAGGGCAGGGTCAGAGGTCTGACACGTGGGGTGGAAAAACTTTGAGTTTTGGTGGGTTCTGCTGGTGAAACCTGCCATGGATTGGTCTGAAGGGCCAGGAGAGAACAGGGGAAGAGCCCCAAAATTCCATCACTGCTCTGGAGATTTGTAGGAAATCCCTGAAGGGAGAGAAGCCTTGGGAGCTCCTGATGGAAGCAGTAACGTGAATAATTGAGGGACTTTATAAAAACCCTTTTTAAAAGAAGTTTCACATTATGTTCTGCATCAATTTTCCTTCTTTTCCCCTCTGGGAGATCTCCCCATCCTGTCCCAGGTGTTCTCTTCATTCCTGCCCAGCCCTGGAGATGAGAGGAGAGAGAACAAATGGGGAGAGAAGCTCTGAGTTGTGGGAAATTGAGAGATTTTTGTAGAATATTTCCAAGGATGGCCTTGCAAATCAGACTGGATACTTTGGAGCAACAGAACTGTGAGAGATGCATTGTGATAAAACCCACGAGGGGTAATTTTAGATTTAAGGCATTTCCAGCACGGTGGGACAAAAGCTGACAGGCCAAGAAACACTTGGAGTGTTTTGTAATTAGGAAATAATTAACTCCTGATTGTGCTGGTGTGAATTATAACATCTGTGCTGTCTCACCCTTCACATCAGACTGAAAACGGAATAAAAGGTTTTTAAAACCCCTCTCAGTTACCCCATCCCTGGGTCAGAAAAGGGCTAAATCTGACACTGAGTGTCTTTTATTGGCAAAGCATCGTCCTTGACAGGTGCCAGGAAGCGAAGCAGAGGCAGAAAAAAGCCCCACGTGTGGGAGAACTCTGCAAAACAGGATCTGCCAGACTTCCTGTGCCAGCCCAGGGAGAGGGGACAGGGGAGCAGGGCAGGGCCACGCTTGGGGCAGCCCAACCTGAGCACAGATTCCCTCCTGAGCAGCACCAGCACCTGCTGACATTTCCAGCTGGACTTTTCCTCCCTGGTTTTTTTTTTTTAATATATCCATATTTTTATATATCCATTTTTTATATCCATATTTTTTTATATCCATTTTTAATACCATATTTGTATATATCTATTTTTATATCCATATTTTGATATATTCATTTTTATATCCATATTCTTTATATCCATTTTTATATCCATATTTTTATATCCATTTTTTATATCCATATTTTTTATATCCGTATTTTTATATATCCATTTTTATATCCATATTTTTATATATCCATTTTTTATATCCATATTTTATATATCCATTTTTAATATCCATTTTTATATCCATATTTTTATATATCCATTTTTTTATATCCATATCTGCAGCTTTGGTTGTCCTTTTGGGAGCCAGCAGTGGAAGGGGTAAGTGCTCCTTCATTCCCTGCCCCAGGAAGGGGAGGAATGGCTGGAAATTCAGATTTATTCAGGATTTGAGTGCACAGGGTTGGTGTGGGTGCAGCTTTTGGGTTCTTTTGGTGCTGTTCCCATTTCCCCTCAGTGTTCTGTGGCATTCCCAGTGGCCCATCCCATTTTTGGGGGGATTTTTAGGGCCATTCTCAAGGATTTTGCTGTAGTGGCTGATCTGTTTGGGGGGGCCTTAATTCCTTCCCTGCTTCAGTAATGCTTCTTACTGGATTTTATTTTCCTCAAATCTCTCAGGATTTTATTTTCCTCAAATCTCTCAGGATTTCATTTTCCTCAAATTTCTCAGGATTTCATTTTCCTCAAATCTCTCAGGATTTTATTTTCCTCAAATCTCTCAGGATTTCATTTTCCTCAAATCTCTCAGGATTTTATTCGATCCCTCAAATTTCTCAGCTAAATTCCTTTATTTATTTGTTGTGAAGTGTGGATGGGCTCTGCCCTCTCAACACCTTCCTCTTCATTTTTTGGCTGAAAAACCAAATTTATCTTGCAGTGGGAGCCTGGAAGGGTGGAGAGCAGAGAGGAAATTTCTGCCCATTCCTTTTATTTTATTTTTTTTGTGTGTGTGGGGTGGATTTTTCTGCTGTTCTTGTTCTTTCATGGCTCAGCAATGACAGCACCAGCTGGGGAACAGAAGTCTCTTATCCCCAAAAGAGATGGGGATTGTTTGGGTGGTTTTGCCACCTCTTTCTCCACGAGCTGCTGGAATTTCCCCAGGCTGACGTGGGAGGATGCGAGGCTGGCACAGAGGAAGGGATGGATGTGTGGAAAACACAAATTTTAAAATTTATTATAATTAAATTTATAACATTTAACGGTAAAATTTAATTTTAAATTTATAAAATTACAAAATTTTAACATTTATTTTAAAATTTAATTTAAAAGTTTAACAAAGGATGGGAGATAAAGAAAGTAAAGCAAAGATTATGTCTTTATTATTATTTTTGGGGATACTCTTTAAATACTTTATTACATTAGCTTGCATCTTTTGTTTTATTTTACATTATTTATTTTTAGTTTTATTTTACATCAGTTGCATATTAATAGACTCTTATGTATATTTATATTTTTTAATAAATTAGTTTATATATTCCAGGAACTATTCTGCATCCCTTCCCTCCCCTGCTGGTTCCACACAAAAAGGGGGATTGTTTTTTGTGCTCTCAGCTTTGTTCCCACTCACATGTTTGTGCCTTTTTGAAAAAGCCCTCAGCAAATCCCACCTTGGAGGCAGCTCTGTTGTAAACCCTGAAAATGAGGCTTGGTGCCACTCTGCCAGCCAGGAGCAGGGAAATAAATGGAAATTTTATGGGGAAAAAAAATTAAAATAATGTTATTATTTGGAGATGTTATTGGAAATATTTAAGTTGGAAATATTAAATTTAATTATATTAAAATATAATTAAACTATATATAATATATAAAGATTTCTTTGGAAATATTATTTGGAAATATTCTTTATTATGGAAATAAATTGAAATTTCAAATCCCAGATTGGTCCAGTTTGCAACTCTCAATTCTAAATTTAATCCCAGTTTGCAGCCACAGCTGTGCTGGAGCTGTTCCACCCCAGTGTGGCAGATTTGGGTTTATCCTAAAGTGAAGCTTTTCTGATCCCAGTGATGCCTTTTTGGGCTACCTAAAAACAGAGGCCAGATGAAATCAGGAGAATAAAAGGCAATTTTATTTACTGAAGGTACATTTAGGGCAGAAAAAAAAAATTAAACCATAAAGAAAGTGCTTTCTGTGACTGGACAGAACAAGAGTCTGTATATGCTGTTGTATTTATCTATTTTATGTATTTTTAATGTATTTTTATGTATTTTATTTTTATGTTTTTAAATTTTTAAATTTTTTTTTTAACGTTTTATGTTCTATCCAGCCACAGAAATCACCTGCTTCACAAAATGCTTGCATGCTTTCTATTAACAATACACAATACTCCATTATTAAGCTTAAAACTTTCTGCTGTCTCACTGAGCAGCAAATTTTTCTGCAGTTTTAAGGTCTGGCTTAGCTAACCCTAAGACTCAAACCATTGTTTTGTGTCCTTGCTCGCTGTGCCATTGTAACTTTTCTAATTTCAGACTTTGCAGCTGCAGCTGAGCACCCTGAGCGTGGCATGAAGCTGCAAAACTGCCCAAATTCACAGAAATTGGGGGGGAAAAAAATAAAAAATTAAAAATTCAGATGCCAGGGGAGGCAATCTGATTTTCTCTGCTTTGGTTGTTCCTGTGCTGGCTCCTCCCTGCAGACAAACAAAGCTCTCCAAATCCAAATCATCCCTGCAGGATGCTCCAAATTGGTTTTTTTTTTTTTCCTCTCTTCCTGATATAAAAATGGAGATTACAACTCTTGAGAGAGGCTGGGAGCTCTCAAGGCTGTGAATTCATTCTTTGAGGGGAAGCAGCAGCTCCTCACGTAGGTGGAAATTCCTCAGGAAACCCAGTCCTAAGGAGATTCTCCAAAATTTTGGCTTTTCCAAGTCGTCCGGGCTTTCCTAACAGGATGGAGTTAGGGCAAAGAAGTCAAGCAATAAGGAAAATGATCCACTCCAAAGAACAGCCTTTGGCTAAAAATCGACATTTTCATCCAGACCCTGCTTGCACTGCTTAGAAATGAGGTCAATTTTTGGAGCTGGTTGGGTTCCTGGCATGTAAAATGAGGTCCAGGTGGGAAAAAATGGACTCAAATCCTCCCTCTGTCCTGCCTGGTTTTTGGGGTCAGTGTTTTTGGGCCCGTGTCCTGCCTGGTTTTTTTGTGGGGTCAGTGATTTTCAGACGTGTCCTGGCTGTATTTTTGGGGTCAGTGTTTCTGGGCTTGTTTCCTGCCTGGTTTTTTGGGGTCAGTATTTCTGGGCCCATGTCCTGCCTGGTTTTTGGGGTCAGTGTTCCTGAACCTGTGTCCTGCTTGTTTTTTTGTAGGGTCAGTGTTTCTGGGCTTGTTTCCTGCCTGGTTTTTGTGGGGTCAGTGATTCTCAGGTGTGTCCTGCCTGGTTTTTTTTTGGGGTCAGTGTTTTTGGGCTTGTTTCCTGCCTGGTTTTTTGTGGGGTCAGTGATTCTCAGGTGTGTCCTGTCTGGTTTATTTTGTGGGGTCAGTGTTTTTGGGCTTGTTTCCTGCCTGGTTTTTTGTGGGGTCAGTGATTCTCAGGTGTGCCCTGCCTGTTTTTTTGGGGTCACTGTTTCTGGGCCTGCTCCAGCTCTGGAATTCCTGCAATTCCAGACAAGAAAAAGGAGAAAATGAAACCTCTGTGCTGGAGACACCCAGAATTCAGGGCTTCACCCCACAGGTGGCCGTGCTCTCGTGCCGTGTGCCTTTTTAGGGAGCTTTGGGATAAACCAGATCATCCACAAACCAGCCCTAACCTCAGTGAGGAGCCATTCCCAGCACTGCTCATCCTCTGAGAAACACAAACCTGGCTGTGAGTAAACACTTCTATTTTTGTAGTTTGTCTCCCAAGGCAAACAAAAATAAGAGATGACTCCGGGCTGAGCCCTCCCTGGCTCGGTGGTAACTGAGAAGTGACAAACCCAGGGCTGGAGGTCAGGATGGCATTTCTGGGGTCAGGGACTTGAAGTTGGTGCCTGAATTAATTGAAGGGATGGGACCAGAGTGGGGCTAAAAATCATTTATTGCTCAAATAAACGTCGGTCTCAGAGGCTGTGAGATTTCTGAGGGTGAGCAGTTGGCCATAGCTCAAGGTGGTCACAAGNTATGATATGATATGATATGATATGATATGATATGATATGATATGATATGATATGATATTATATTATATTATATACAAAGATAAATAAATAAATAAATAAATAAATAGATAGATAAATAAAACCCCTTAGCTTACTCTGTACAATTACATGACTATATTATAAAACCCTTCATCATCTTATCTAATACAGTTCCTTAATTACTTAAGGCACATTCTTACTTACAACCATAGAAACATAAATTTATGATTTTTCTGCCTGATCTCTGTGTGCTTTATTTTTTTATTAACCCAAGCTCTTTCCAAGGCTGCAAACCAAGCCCTCCTGTGTCTGTGGGAGTTTCTGCCTTTCCCATTTCCCACAGGTTCCCTTCAGCCATGAGCACAAATTAGGAGTGGCACAGTGGGTGAGCTGCTCCCGGTGGTTTTGGGGGGAAATTTGGGTGATATTGGGATTTCTCAGCATCCTCTGGGTCAGATTTGGGCTGATAAGAGATGATCAAGCTCTGGCCTTCCAGCCCAGTCCCTCTCCAGCAGAATTCCTGGCTCCTTGCCTGGCTTCTCCCCCGTGCTGGGGCTGCATGAGCCTTCCCTGGATTTCCAGGGGAAGTTTTCACCCTCCTCACCCCCCCAGGGCTGCTCTGCTTCCTTTCCAAACTGAGAATTTCCAAACTGCCATATTTAGATCCCCCTCCAAACAAACCAAGGCCGTGTTCCCAAAATCCTGTTTGTTCCAGCTGCAAGAATTCGTCTCAGAGAAGAGGATGTTGCATCTCTTCACAAATTGGGGATTGTTTACATCCCTGGAATGTCACAGCAGCTGCAGCAAAACCTCCCCAGGCGCTGAGGGCTCTACAAAATACCTGAGCCCCAGCAAGGTCACCATCAAAACGTGGTTGATTGGTTGGTGGTGGTTTTTATTTGGGTTTTTCCCTACAATTATTCATTGTTCCTAAGATATTTTGTAGCTTGGCATGGGGAGAAGGGGAGCACCCCGAGGGAATTTTGGCCAAATCCATATCACAATCAAAATGTGGTTGATTGCTTTTTGGTGGTTTTATTTGGTTTGGTTTTTTTTTTTTTTTTTTGCAATTTTTAATTTTTTTTTTTAGCTGTTCCTTAGCTTGGCA